>JAAGNO010028418.1:17781-46834 GCA_033439905.1 Ceryle rudis | reverse complement strand
AAGCCCTTGCAAAAAAAAAAAAAAAAAGAAAGAAAAGAAAAAAAAAAAGAAAAAAAAAAAAGAAAAAAGAGAAATTGCAGATCAAAGGTAATGTATAGATGAGATTGGTCCTAAGCTGCCTGCCAGGAAATAATGTGAAGAGCTAATTCCCTCAGAGCTGCTCATAGTCTTGTCAGCAGAGCCACAGAATGACATTCAGCATCTGTAAGGGTTGCCATAGGGAGCGTGAAGTTTCCCAAGTCTTTCTTGGTTAGAAAGACAGCACTGATCTGTCTTTCAGGGTCTTAATTTCATAGCCCTAGAAGCACAGATACTTGTCAGGTCACTGCTGTTATTTGATAGTTCTCTAAACAGTTATCGCTTTCCTCTGTATCTCACAACTATGTTGTGGCCCTGGCCCACAGCCCCTGAAGTCAGTGGAAAGCCTTCCAGAGGATTTTTGCTGGAAGCACCTTTTACCACCGTCTCCATGTAATTGCATACTCTAGTACAGTCACTTTCCTCTTCTTTCTTTGCTAAACTTGCAGCCTGTCTTTTGCAGGAAGTTTTCCCAGCCCTTTAGTCATTTTTTATTGCTTTTTTTCATTGTCTCCTCCCTTATGACATCCATGCTGAAGTTGTGACTACCAACACCAGATATACTTTCACATGGGTGCACCATGTTCCCTACTCATCACCAACCTGTTTATACAAGCAAGAATGATGTTTTTAGCTCTCCTTACCACACACTTGCAGTGGAGGCACATCACTTCTTCCAAGAGATTGTCCTTAGGTGGAGCCTGGGTTTCTTGTAGATAAGTTTTGCAAAGTTTTGTTCCTGGCTTCTATTCTACTGCTTTTTGTTTTAAGAAGACTGGTGTATCAGGAGAGACAGATGTCTGCAGATAAATCTCCTGTAATTTACACCAAAGCTTGTGCCAGCCATTAATTTAATCTGTAGTGATTTCATAGTTACTTCTGGTCTGATCTCAAGAGTCTCAATTTAAGGTCTAAAATCTGAAAATATCCTTTGTCTTTTTCTTCTATTCAGGAACAACTAACACAAATTCACTCAGTCACCTTTGGTAGCAAAATTTGTAGGTTGATTTTATGACAACATGTGATCAAATCAAGCAGGGTGCAAAGCTAGACAAAGTGGACTTTTTTTTTCCCCTGTAGTGTCATATCAGAGTATGATAGGTGAGCAAGAGAAAAGGAGAAGGGCAAAAGCCCGAGTGGGAATCAGCCAAGCCCACGGTCACTTGCATGCCTCAGATGCACTGTAACCTTCACCCCCCTGTAATGCAATGCGTAGGAGAGGCAGGGATGCTTTTAAAATAACTTTCACTGCAGTTACAGATATGAAGTGTCACTCCACAGCTATGGATTACCATTACCCAGGCAAGTCATGGTTGGTATCTGGGAGAAAAAGCATTCACAAAGCAGAGGTGGGACAAAGGTGACAGACTGTTGTCAAGTGATGCAGGTGGGATTTACTGGGATGAGTATGAAAGAGACAATCTAAGCCACAGGAAGATAACCCAGATGAGTGAAACTACTGTTGGTTGAACAAAACACACTTAATGTGCTGTAAAGCATCCTGGGGACCCGCTCTAACTAAGCTAAAAAAATCCTTGTTGTAGTTAATTGAGATATTGCACCTAAAGCTGTCTTTTACAGTGGCATACAAACCTTCTTTTTCTTTTTCTTTCTTTTTTTTTTTTTTTTTTTTACATACTGATATCTTTAAGATGATACTTGTCTTTTTCAAGATTTCTTCACTTCAGTGTCTTCTAGTCACTTGGCCCTTCTCTCAGCCATTCACTTCAGAAAAGCTCTCAGTTGGCAGCAGAAGCTCTCATTATTAGAACCTAAGTACTCTTGAATCACATCCCATTTTAAGATACTCTAATTGCCCTCTGCATTGGTAAAACATATTTAAATCACCAGCCACATCAGAGAGAGAGCCTACCTACCTTATAATGCTTCTACTTTCAATATGAGCTCAATTTTTGTCTTATCTTCAGCAAGTTATCTATAACATTTCCTCTGCCAATCCCCTTCTCCAGGTCACCTAATAATCATCCATGTAGCCTCCTCTCAAATGCACTACTTAAGTTTAGATAGGTATGATTTACTTAATTTTCTTTGTCTCAGAAAATGAATTATCCTATCAGGGAAAGGTCAATTTAGTCTGGTATGATGCATTTCCCTCATTTACATGTTATCCAAGTTCTTTTATTTCATTTCAAGGACCTGCGATTGATTGAGATCAGATTAACAAGCCTATGGTTTCCCATGTCACGTTTTTCATATTTCTGAACCATGGGTATTACCTTTGCTATTCTTCATTTCTGTAATATCACCTCTAACTTTAGAATTTTATTGAAAAACTTTGCTACCCAGCCTGGTGTCATTTGCCAGCTCTTTCAGAGTCCTGTGATGGATGTTATCTATTCATAGTTTCACAAGCACCTGAGCTCCATGTAGAAAGCCTCATTTGCACTAACTGCTGCCTTTCACCCCTTGTTCTTGAAAACAGAGGCAACATACTCAGGTTTTGGAAACAAAGTTATTAAGATCTTTAATGTTCACCCAGTAATGCTCAACTTCCTTACTTCTTCATGGGTTTTTTTAATATAACCAGTCAACATTTCATCCTTTTCTCACAGACTTTGAAGCCTGTAGTTCACCTGGAGCTTGCAAATTCTCGCTTTCACCTGTCTAACTTCTATGAGAGTTTCCTTGCTTCCATTTTCCTTTTTTTTTTTTTTCTCTGTTCCCTGTTTGTTCCTGGGATTCTTTAATCCTGGGTAATTCATCCAGTTATGTTTGTAGTGCTCCTCTACTTGTTTTTCTCTCTTCTTTCTTGGAATAGAAGTCTAAAATATTTCTGTACTTGGTTAAAAGTCATACACACACATTCAAATCCTGAGAACAGCTGTCTTTGACAATTAGTTCCTTCAACTCAACAAAGCTGCCTCTTTTTTTTTTAATAATAATAATAATAATAAAATCTTACTTACCAGCCTACCTTTGTCTATACTGTCTTTTAATTTAAATGTATCTGACTCCCAAATTCATCAATCACAAATATTTGCCATGATCAGCTGTTTTATAATGACCCAAGATCCTGTAGAACAGTTCTATTCCTGCTTTCTTCTCTATCTTCCTCCTCTCATCATTCACTCCTCCATAGAAATACCATCTCACTGGAAGCATCTGATTTCAGCAGCAGATATTCCTTTTTGCAGTTAATGGATTCTCTCTCAAAGCCCTCCATTCTAAGCTAAGCACGTACACTGACATTCAGCCCCAGGAGCAGGTTATTTAGGTGTCTTCAACATGCACACACACATGGGAGCTCGGTGTCAGAGCTCCTGCCACCACCAATACAACAGCTCCTGCTGCCCACTAATAACAGCCAGTGGAGTCTGTAAAGCTATTTGGAGGACAAGTGTAGGTGCCTAGTGTAGGTGACCTGAATAGCTCTGCATTCTTTTGCAACGATTCTGTTACTGAACCGTAGGCATACAGGGTCACTTAAATGTCCTTGAGGATGCCACCTACTTTTGAGATACTTTTCCAGAAAGGTGTTGCTCTTGTAGATACTGTGACATATCTGTAAGTCTAGTGCAGATGTCTTAGATGACCTCTGGCCACATAAATACTATAAAACACCTACATTTAAGCAATTGAATTAAGCTCTGGTTTTCATTAAATATATAGGGAGCATTGTTGCCTTGTTCTTATGAAGACACCTACATTTATGTGCCTAAATTTTTATATCAAGAGTCTGAAGAAGACTCCAGCCTCCATTAAGAAACCTGAATTCACAAGATATTGTAATTCCCCACTGGAAAGACACAATTCAAATAGAAACTTTTCTAAACAATGCAGAGCAGGTATTTTAAGTACAAAGTATAATCATTTCCAGCAAAGGCACACATACTTTACTTGCTGAGTACTCTGGTTTCCTTGGGATATGAACAAGAACAAGTAGAGAGATTTCCTTGTTCTTTGCATCTCCTGTTCTGAATCTGGGGCAAGAGTTTTATCAGATGGAAAGTTCTGTACATTACTAGCTAGGAAAAACAAATCAACTGTAAAACACAATAGTATAGAAAGATGTGCCGGCCTGACTGTGTTGTCATTCATATGGAAAGATCATCTGAGATGTGATGACGCACTTTCATGCAAGTCCCAGGTGTTCTGTCCTCACCCATTGTAGGATATTTTGTTCTGCATCCTAGTAATATGGCATGGAGTTGGTCCCGTATTAACTCCAGTCATCCCTGATATGATTTTTTGAGTCTATGCTGGGTTGAGTTCGCTCCAGATAGCCTGACAGAGAAAAAGCATAAGGATAAGGTTAATGGCCTTTTCTTCCTCTTCCTCCCCCATTTTTTGTCACTGAATATGGCCAAAGATGAACGTTGTTTGGTAAAGCTGAATAGTGTGATAAAAGTCACAAAGATTTTAGCTAGTGGTAGAGCTTGTATCAAACAAGAGGTTAGGCAAATTCATCCTTCTTGTACATCCTTCTTGCCAGAAGATTTGTGATTGTCATAGGCTGCTCAAGGAGGAAAAGAGCTGAAACATCCTCAGGTGCCCTGTAGTGGAACTCTGGTCTGTGCAGACAGAGAAAAGAAGGCTTATGGAATTCTGAAGAACAGGTCGTTCAAAACAACTAGTGCACTGAAAATTGTCTGGGATGTTCCTAAAAGTAATCTTTTCTTCATAAGAAAGTTTCTTTTACTTACCTTCAGGTGTTGTTTCTGTTAAGAAGAAATTTAAACTAAGGGATGAAAGAGTGAGACTGGAAGTGTCTTTCCTAAACATAATTTTAAGCAGACTGGAAGAGGAAAGCAAGGCAAAGGAAGATACAGTAATGGAAAAAGCAATGTCAGTGGTAGGACAGATACCCAGCCAAGAGAGGAAGAGTACAAGTATTTATGAGAATGGTGGGTAAAGCATTTGGTAAAACGAGTCTGCTGAGTCCTGCTAGGGAGCTGGGTGTGGTGATGACACATTCTTTTATAAGAAGGGTCTAGAAGAGTTTAGCTACTTCAGTGTAAAGACTTGCAAGGGGATATAACTGATGTCCATGTATTTCAAGCCAGTGAGGAGGAGAAAGGGGCAAATGAGAGAGAGAGAGAGAGAGCATACTATGGAGAATCCTGGCATAAGAACAAGTAGGTCAATAAAATGCAGACTGGAAAATAAAGAGATATCCTTGCTCGTTACAGCTGTGAAGGTCTTCAGATGGGAATGGCAGACTCCAGAAAACCCTACTGACTTTTCAAAACAGAGCTTGACTAACTCAGGAAAGGAGGTGTAGGCAGAATGTGATGGCAGAAGGCTCACCTTTGACAACCATTGATTTACTTTAGGGTGCATTTTATAAGCCCCCACATCAGTTCTCAGTTGTGGCAGCATGAAGGTAAACCAAAGCTTTTTCTCTTTCCTGCTTTGCACAGAGATGCAGCACAGGGTCCGACGAGGCTGGCAACTAGCATTGCTGCTGGCACCTTCCCTCTCACAGACAGAGCAAAAAAAAATCATGAACAGTGTCACTGACAACACATCAGGCCACGGACTAATGTTTATTTGCTTTTTCCATTTACAGTGCTCAATAAGGAATGTTAATGGAAAGTTGTTTAAGCTCAACAGGCAAAAGCTAAACTCATGAATAAGAGGTCTTGGAACATTTTTGTTTGAAAGTTCCTTTTCGTTCCTCTCACCCCCTGCACCCCTCCCCTTCTTTCCTATTAAACTGAAGTCAATTTCCCTAATAAATTCCAAGGCTTTTAAACCCAGCCTAACGTTCGTGATCGTTATCTTTCCCTGAATAAACAGGGAGGCACAGGCTTCTCTTATTTGCAGGGGAGGATGGTAGCAACATTTTAAACACTGCTTTGTGCACAAAGGCTGATGCAAGTTGAAAACTGAGAACTGGGCTTCTTGGTCATCATCCTTTATCATGAACCAGGGTGATAATGAAACCTGACATATCACACTGCTTTCCTTGATCAGCTACTGATTGCAGGGCTGCACAAAATGAAAGCTAACAAAGGTGAAATGGGACCTTTTCATAAACCCAGAGCCTGATCCTGCTAAACCTCAGGTAGCTCCTAGGTGCTTTATACAGGATCAGGACCTAAGTGTCACTGCCAATAACAAAGAGATAACCCACTCAGATAGACAGCCAGAAGCCCTGGGCAATGCAGCAAACTTGTCCCATGAGTAGCAATGGGAATGTGACTCTGACAGATAAAATATCCACACAGTACTGCCTAAGAAAGACTGTTTCACAACAGGTATTGCCCTGACACAAAATGCTCCCCTAGAAATCAACCCCCTTTTCATGAATGAGTCACTGGAAAATGTCCTAGAGGGAGGGGGTGCATCTGTGGGTTGCCATTTGGGGTCTTCACCAAACAAAAACCCTCCCTTTGAAAGTGCAGCAGCCCTCAGTTTGCTCTCTCCCTGGTACACACTTCCCCAGAACACTGAAGAAAGCAGAAAACTGCAAGAGCACCACAGCTCCTCATTGTATTGTCTCATTTAGCCTGTTAAAGCAAAACAAAAAGAGAAAAAAACAATGCACACTGAGATGGAGGAGTTTAATGTGCTCTTCCAGCCACACATGTTTCCAATGTATTTTATAACAGCCACAACAAAATGTAATTACTCGGTGCAGGCAGGCATGCTTCTGGATGGTTCAATAAAGTCCAGACAGGGCTGTGCAGTCCAAGGCTGAGGTGAGGACCCCTCTCCCCCTTCCTGTTTGCACAGTTGCTCCCTGTCGCTGTGTGTTGTCACTGAAATGGAGCTGGCGTGGACAGGGAGATGAAGACAGCTAGACTTGGAGGTGATGGAGAGCAGATCACATAGCTGCTTGCTTTCCCATCTGGTGCCTTCACTGGGTTGTGGCTGCAGCCAGCCATATCTCTGTGGCTGTCGGCAAACATGCTCTGCAGAGGCATGGTGAAGAGCAACAGTAAAGGGCATTTGAGTTTATGGGTGAGTTGCAAGGGCTCTGTTGCAGTACAGTGTTAGCCCAGTGACCACAGTCCTCTTTCCCTTCCCTACATTAGGGAATGATTATCTGCATGCAGCAGAAACAAGGACTGCAATTAGGTCCCTTGGGCACCAGCAGCAGCTCTGACATAATCTCACCTTGGTTTTCCAGTAGACCAAGACTGTGAGTCTACACAGCTCCTGACTGCTGCAGTAAAGTCATGTGTTTGTTCAGAGGACTGTGGACAATGATGGTTTTGAAAAGGAAACCAGGCACAGCTTGTGTAATCCTCTGTCCAAGGCTGAAGAGAGGAAAGGACTTTCAACCCTCTTTCCCCTCCACATACTGTTTGTTTACTTCTGAGCAAAGTGTAGCAACTGAAACTAAGGGAACACCATCATCAGCAAATATTAGGGTTGCTGCACATCACTATATTACACTTGCAGTGTCAGACTCTGAGACAGTTACAGCACAGACCCCTGTTTTCTAGAAAAATTAGATGCAATCCCAAGACATGTTAACTTTACAGGTGTTCACAAGTACTAAGGGCTGATGACATGCATTCATGAATCACGTACTACTTACAGAGCTCATAAAACCCCAACCCTTCAATGATCTGAAGATTAAAAAAGCCCCCGTGCCCCAGGATAAAAGTTACATTCAGCCAACATCCACACAGGCAGTATTTTAAACTAATTTCTAAGGCCTGCTTGTTAAAATTAGGCTTTCAAGACAGGACCTCCTTAGGACATGGCTTATCTTCTTGGCTCTACTTGAAGACTTGGGCACTGCCTTTTATTTCAACATTTAGGTGCTTTCTTTAACCGCATGCCTCCTGAGAAAATTTTAGTCAATAAAATCTCCCACATTTTCCTGCTAACTAGGCATTGAAAATTCAGTTACAGTCCGATGTTTGCCTCCTAATGGCAGCTGTGCCTTCGAGTGCAATTTGGCATTACACGGCTGCTGTGCACCTCTGCCTTTTTAAAAATTCATTTCAGCACAACATTCAGTATCTGAATTCCAGTCAGTTCTGCGTAATAATAATCATTCATTTCATCGATTTCTGCTGCATTCTTACTCGGGGTAAATAATAAGGCAGCTCTGTGTCGTGGATTCAGACCAAGACTCCAGCCTTAACAATGATTGAAAGCCCCCACAGGGGTGTAGAGAAGTCAGAGACAACAGCACATCAATTATGAAGTCCTGCATTTCATCTACTGCTGGCAGAAGAAAAGGTTAATTATCTAAAAATAAAGCAACTGTATGCTGGTGCAGGAGGGTGCACTGGGAGGAGGGCTGTGGAACAAACAAGATAAGGTTGTGATCTACAACATTAGAAGACTGAGGCTGAATAAAGAACTGTCCGGTATAACCTGTCACCCACAGGCAAATCAAATTGCACAGCTGAAAACTCTCGACCAAAATAAATGGACTACGTCATGTCTTTTAATATGCCTTTTCTGGTTTTGACTTTGAAACCAACAGGTGCCCAGAAGCCACAGACACTCTCACATCCACTTAGTTACAGTACATGTTCAAATGACAATACAGACCTTAAGGACAGCTTAGAGCATGGAACATGCACTTCCTAATGTTATTTTTTTTTCTCAGCAATTTATTCCATTGAGCCAAACTGTTGAGGGTCCATTGATGCTTTGAGTTTTGTAACTGCTGAAATCATCAAAGACCACTGCAGGTGTCCCCTGCATTCTATGCAACCGCCTCTGAGAAATGAAGGGGAACATACCATCTCTGAATAAAGGACCTGAGGAACAGAGATGTTAAAATTACTCAGTGAATTGTACATCACTTATCTGTGGGGTTGGTAAATTCCTCACCTCCTGTTCCTGAGCAGGTCCCTTAATCACACAACAATTCGTCTGGGTTAAAGAAGCTGCATGATGTAAAAAAAAAAAAAAAAAAAGAAATACAAAACAATCCATAACAAAGAGGCAAATTTGGATTAGGTTTTCAGGTCACTGTACTAAATACTTCCACTAACATTATTAGATTTACATAGCTTTAGTTGCACTGAGCTGAAAATGGATCCTATTATGTTCTTCATATTTTTGGTCAGGGCAAATACACAATGGCATAGGTGGGTGCTTGAGAATGGGGAAAGTTAACCCCATCCCAGCCAGAAACATTACCTGGGTTTCATGGGTAACATCATGTGGGACAACTTCAGCTGGCACATGTTGATGTATCCCTGTCAAATGAGGTGGAAAGGAACTAGGTTTAACTTGAAGTTTTGGCTGGCTGGGATCACGATGTCAGTGTAATATCCCACTGTATGCATGCACAAACTCACAGCACAAGTATGAACAGTTGTATTTTTTCCGAGGCATTTCCATGTGAGCTCCTCACCTGCAAATGAAAGCACTTCTATTTATAGACATTCTTGCAGAGTTAGGAAGCCATGCCTGCCTTAAAGCTGTTGTCATCCACTCGATGAGCTAAACCATGGCATCATGAAGAATTGTTTGTAAAATTGTCATAGAGAAAGGAAATCAGCCAATCTCCCACTTCTACATGATTACTCATTTCTTTGGAGTCTTGTTACTTGAAAGGTAGTGTTATTTGCCAACATGTCTGTTACTAAAACCCTGGGGATATGGACAGTCCTGTTTTACTGTAGAGCTATGCACTTTCCTGGCTAGTACAGGTTGTTGGAAAGCTTTTCCTCCAAACAGATCCTCCTCCTCCTCATTCCTAGACATGCAGCCTTTGCACTTAGTGTGAGGAAGCTCTCTTCCATCAAAATGCCCACAGACATGAATTTCAGCATACAGGTGGGGCACCAGTGTTGAATGTTAAAGATTGCAACAGCCATGCAAGAGGGAATAGTTTGCTGTTTGCCAGGTGCCTCAGACACATTCTCATCATCCTTAACACCAGTCTAACACATAGCAGAAACTTGTGCTTATTTACAGAGCCTAAATGCAAACAAAACCCTGAAAGGACCTAGAGATAAGGGAAGAACACAAAAGCACAAGCACCTATTTGCTTAAGAGCAGCTCCAAGAAGATTTCTTTCACTCTCACTTAATGAGCCATACCTAAGGACACCCTTCTTACCTAAGCTTCATGTCTTTAATATTCTTTCCTGACAGAAACCTCAGTTCATTTCCTTCCCCTTCCTTGGGGTCCCCTGGGCTTCTCTTCAACTTCAAGTCACTCTTCACTCCCAGGATTATTGGTATTAATTTATCCAGGAAGCATTTTCCACGCTGCTGCCCCAAGGCTAGTGTCTGCCTTCACCTCTCTAGGGACTCTGATGGCTGTTTTGGAGGACAGGGTCCATCCTCTCCCATCCTGGTAGCAAACAGATATCACTGATAATGACTTGTCTGAACTGCCAGCAAGTCATTAACCTTTGTTAGGGTAAAATGCTTTCCCACATGGTGAAGTCATATTCCAGTCTCATAGTGCAATCTGTTCTGTAAATAAGGCATTTCCTACAGCATGCGCACAGACAATCACACTTTAGAGCAAAAAGAAGACCCAAACTGCTTCAATGGATATGTCTCATTACCAGTCGTAGACATGAAAACACTCATTATTTTGGGGTGTTAAGGTGATACCATTCTCATTCATGATGAGACTGGTCTCATCTAGGTCAGGGGCATGTGCCTTTTGCCTCTTTTGCAGGGTACCAACAGGAGGGATCACAATCCAGTGTACCATTCCTGGTAAAATGGCCAGGAATTTTACAAAGGATTTACTCAACCATATGCTTCATTTATTTTACTTTTTTTTTTTTTTTCCTCCTCTGTACATTCTAAGATCCGTGCATTTGCCTCAGGTTTGCCAGGAAATAGCGGGTCCCCATAACAGCATCTCCACTGCGTGACAAAGCATTTGCAAAGAAAATGCCCCATGAGCTTTCACTCTCCCAGCTGTTCTGGTGCTTGGTGATGCCAGCTGCTCAGGGTTATGTGCTGAAGCTACCAAGAGCAGCAAGGCAGGGATTTTCCAGAGAGCTACCGGGGAATTAAATGTCTGGATTCCTTTTGCATTCCACAGGTACTAGGCAGATGAATTGTGCCCCCAGGTTCATTTCCCAGTTCAGCTTTGGTACTGGAAAAATGCTCCATTGAGTGGAATATACCCACTTGCCAGCCAGGCGGAGAGTGCCAAGAGCAACATTAGTGGGGTTTATCGGACAGACGGCCAGGGCACTAGCACAGAACTATCTCAGGAATCTCAACACTGTTACCACAAAGCCATCTTGAGTTTTGATTTTGAAAATATGTTCTTCTTACTCAGGATTCTTACCAGATAAATTATGCAGTCCCGCCTCTCCTAGGAGTAAGCCAACAGCTACGTTAGCTGAAGGTAACTCTTGGCTATATTTTTCACATTTCAGCACGCTAATAGTTTAACACTGAAATTCATAATTGAAAAGAGTTGAAAAATTAAATAAAAATCCCTTCTTATAGTATGTTGAGTTAAAAGCCTTGTCCTTTCTTTACTGTTAAGTGCAGAAAGCAGTGATATTGGGTGCCACGCATACTGTGGTAGCTAGAGGCACTTTTAGGAGTCTCCCAAAGAGTCAAGCCTCCCATCACCTCTCAGAAGCTCTGCTAGCTTGGTGGGGCAGCATCCATCAGAAAGCACTACACTCAGGGCCCTTGTGGGCTGTTGACTTGTATGGTGCATGAGAGATCAAGTCAAACAACCTCTTGGAGAAAAAGATTCTGAATAATACAGTTCATTGTAGCAGCCAAGGCTCTGTTGCTGGGGCTGTATGACTCATCTCCTCTAAACTGTCAGGAAGGTACATGCAGCGTCTATGTCACTGTGTTTTACATTTGGTATTCAGGGAACAACATGTATTAAGAGCAGGGGAATGCATGTGCAGGCAGGAGAGCTGAAGCAAGCTGCAGACATACCTAGCTTTTTCCCATTGACTCTGAGAAAAATCACTGGTGACCCTGGAGATAAAATCCTGTACTGTAAACATCGGAAATCAGGTGTGACAAGCCCCACTTCAGCTGTTCATGGGTAATGTGACGTATCAGCAAAAGTCAGCTTGAAGTTGGCCATCAAGAACTGATGATTCAAAATCAGTGGGAAGCCAGGGGTGAAGAGGAGTCAGGCTCCTGGTACTTTTGGCTTGGTCTTAGAAAAAGTGTTTCTAAGCTTGTATCATGTGAATGTAGCCTGTGCCCTTGTGACTGAAGTTCTCAAATTTGATTTATATTAACTCTGGTTTCACCTGAGGACACCTGTGTGTGGAATTCAGGACAGAAGGAAGGCCTCAGCATTAGGCTCTGATCATTTCGGAAGGGAGAGAGAAAATGAGCTTGATTTTTGTGTGTCAGAGACTGCGGTGCTATAGGGTTGATAATCAACCACCAGTGTAAAAAAAAATTAAAATTATTTCAATGAATGGTGAATTCACCATGTTTTTGAGTAGAATGAATCATAGAATGGTTTGGGTTGGAAAGGACCATTAAATGTCATCTGATCCAACCCACCCTGCAGTGAGCAGGGACATACTCAACTAGATCAGGTTGCTCAGAGCCCCATCCAACCTGACCTTGAGTATTCCCAGGGATGGGGCATAAATAGAACCAGGTAAGTTCAAATATGTGCTCAAATTGTATCATGCCTTTAGTTAAGCCATATTTATACTCTGTTCTGTTCGCCATTCTCATGCTCTTCTCTTACAGAAGCTATGGAGGGATTATCAGTTTTAATATTTTCATAGAGTTTACCTGAAAAGCCAGGATAAAAATGGCCAAGGAGCTTATGACATTATCTGAGCTACATGGGTAATGGTAACGAGTGAACACTAGTAAATTGGAAACAGCTGCTACCAGATACACTCACATAATTGGTATTCATGAACCTAACTCATATTTTAATTAAATAAGAAGTTAAAACCTCTGTAGATGTTGTGCTCAGAGCTCATCTATCCCTGAGCAATGCAACAAATTATTTATTTGCAAATCAACAGGAGACACAAACTTCTAGAATGTAAGGGGTTTTATTCAATCTTAGTTATTTACACTCTGGATATTTTATAACATTTTATCTACTACAAAATAAGTTGTTTCCTTAATAAGTATTAGTTTTGCACATAAAATGGCACAAAATTAGAAGTTGTGTTAAAAACCTCACAAAGGAATCTAAAATTAAGTAACAAATATTAAAATAAAATGAAACTGACCTGGGAATTAAGTAAATAAATTAGGGAATTTTTAGGTGGATATTTATTTAAAATTTTCCTAAATGATACACTTCTCCAACCAGTGGGGGATCTCTTTAATGGAATTTTCTTTTTCTGAGATTTTAACCAAAAAAAAACACCAACAAACCAACCAACCAACCAAAAAAATTGCTTTTCTGAATCCAAAGAAAAAAGTTAAAATATGACACACGCACACACACCCCGATTGGAAGTCCTAGCTGTGCAGCAGAAGATATATTGAAACATACTCGTGTGATTGTTAGTACTGTGTTATTCACCGCCTGTCCTGTGGGACAGCTAGTATTATACACTGACATTTGTCCCTTTTTCGGCACTCTGTGTGTGGAGAACATCTGTGTACCTCCATTATTAAGTCTAAAAAAATGCAGACACAACTAAGGTCCATGCACCAGCTCTGTGGACTCTAAATCCCACCAGTAAAGAATATGTAACCCAATCTCCTTTTATTTATGGGGAAAAAATATAATAAAAAAAAAAAATCACTCTGGAAATTTGATTTGCCTCGAATCAGCCATAAAGCATTAAAAAGCACAAGCTTCTTAATTTACACAGTCTCAAAACTGCAGGCATTTTTAATACAATTTCTACCCTTTATTCAGTGGTGACAAGTCCTGAGGGGGTAAAGGAGTAGGATGAAGCAGTGACTGTTGCCGCACTCTCCAGCTCAATTATCACTTAATCAACCCTAGCAGTGTCAAAAAAGAAATGCAGAAATGTCAATCCATTTTCAACTCTTGGCTCCCTGTGTCCCAGAAGGTCCCCTTATTTTAACCTTTTTAAAACAGTTTGCGGGGCTCTGAGCTTTTTCTTATTATTAGTTTTTGTCTTTTACTACTACTACTAGTTTCTCTTTGTCAAAAATTTTTGTACACAGTCCCAGGGAGCAACCTCTTAAAGCCCAGTGTTGTTTCTAAGACATTTCCTAGATGGTATAGCTCTTTACTGGAGCAAAATGGGAACCCTGAGCATGACAAGTATTTAAGAAAATTGAGCAAAGAAAATAAGTATTTGTATATATTCCTTCTGAGAGAAAATGGAGAGGAAAATGGATTTGGATCTACTGGATCATAAAAGAGATGAAGAAAACAGAAAGACATGTATATTCTAGAGATGGAACTTCATCACAGCCCAAAATCCACTGGCTTTGAGGAAGGGCATACTTGCCGATGAACTTTGCTTTTGCCCCTGGACACAACACTAGCTTCAAACCACCTCCTTGACTTTTCTGGGTTGTCTCTCCCAGTTTCTAGGCCTCACACTTACCGTGTTGAGCCATCACTTTTTAAACGTGGAGCATGACTGACAGTTCCCTTGCTATAGCTGTGCAGAAGGAAGTCTCTGACCTTAGACCTGGCAAAGGCAGTGGTGTACAAAGGAAGCTACATCAGCATTACATCTTCAATAGCACCAGCAGAAATAGAAAGGTAAAAGATGAACCACTTTTTTCCTAGATGGTACTGAGGTAAGAGGACTGTAGAAAAGGAGGACACACGCCAAACTTCTAAGGAGCACCTAGTAAAAAAGGTCTGTGTGCAGAGGCTGTGAAGGGCAGAAGCCAGGCTAGCAGCTAGTAAGGCAATACATAGTTCCCTGACTGATAAAGCTTGGTTTTGTTCTTGCTTTGTTTGTTTTCTTTTTGTTGTTTTGGGGTTTTGTTTGGTTGGTGGGTTGGTTTTTGTTTGTTGGTTTGGTTTGGGTTTTTGTTTGTTTGTTTGTTTTAAGGCTGGACACACATCTTCAAAGCATGAAAAATAACTAGCATTAACAGGATGTTTCTATATTGTCAAACTAAAGACCCTCCCTGCTACTTGCTAGGCTTTCACAGAATCACAAAATTTCCTGGATTGGAAAAGACCTTTAAGATCATCTAGTCCAATCATTAACCTAACATTGAGAAGACCTCAGTTAAACCATATCCCTAAGTACTACATCTACATGACTTTTAAATATCTCCAGGGTTGGGGACTCAACCACTTCCCTGGGCAAGCCGTTCCAGTGCCTGATAACCCATTCTGTTACAAAATTCTTCCTAATATCCAATATAGACATCTGTTGGCACAACTTAAGCCCATTACCTCTTGTTCTATCACTTGTCACCTGGTTGAACGGACTGATCCCCATCTCTCTACAACCTCCTTTCAGGTAGTTGTACAGACCTATAACGTTGCCCTCGAGCCTCCTTTTCTCCAAGCTAAACCACCCCAATTCCCTCAGCCACTGCTCATAAGACATGTTCTCTAGACCCTTCACCAGCTTTGTTGCTCTTCTTTGGACATGCTCTAGTACCTCAGTGTCCTTCTACAAGTCCACTGTAAGTGAGGGGACCAAAACTGAACACAGTAGTCAAGGTGCAGCCTCACTGGTGCAGGGTAAAATCACTTCCTTGGTCCTTCTAGCCACACTATTTCTGATACAGGCCAGGATGCCATTGGCCTTCTTGGCCACCTGGGCACATGGCTGCTCATGTTCAGCCAGGTGTCAATCACAGAATCACAGAGTTATAAGGGCTGGAAGGGACCTTGAAAGATCATCCATTCCAACCCTCCTGCCAGAGCAGGATCACCTAGACCAGATCACACAGGAACATGTCCAGGCGGGTTTTGAACATCTCCAGAGAGGGAGACTCCACAACCCCCCTGGGCAGCCTGTTCCAGTGCTCTGTCACCCTCACAGTGAAAAAGTTCCTCCTCATGTTTAAATGGAACTTCCTATGCCTCAGCTTCCACCCATTCAGTCCCTATATATGTTATTTTGAACAGAACATACTTTCTAAAGTGAACTAAAATTACACTGTGGGCTGAGTTGGACATGGACTAATAACGTGTCCACAATGTAGTGTGGACTCTCTGCTACAGAGCAGACATAAGCAGTGCCATGAGGAGCTCCTTCACCCTCTCATCATCCTCCAAAACTCTAGGGTCTTCCAAAGCCTCATGTGAAGCTCCTGCACACACATTTATGTCACTTAAATGTGTGAAGTGTTAAAAGCTTATCTAGTTTTGAAACAGACACTAAGAAGACCAAGATCTTGCTGATATGTGTTTGGATACGACCCACAAACCCGGTTCTTGCTACCAGGACACTCTCCTGGCGAAGAGGAAGTGCTGGAGTTGATTCAGCATAGAGCTGTGAAGCTGGGCAATTCCTGGTGCATGATAGGCTCAGGACACAGGCATAGTGGCAAGGCAACAAGACAGAGAGTTGGGACATTTTCTATCTACTTCTCAGTGTCCTCCTGGAACTCTGAGCTCCTCAAACATTGTGTTAATTATCTGCTGTCCTGAGTTTGGCTAGGACAGGGTTAATTTTCACAAGAAGCTGGGAAGTGCCACAGCCAGGATAGCCCAATCAGTATATAAGACAGGAGCTGGCCGCAGGAAGTGTATGAAGTTCAGGTGGGCCTGGCAGAGGGTTTCATGTGGTGGACAGTTGTGTTGTACATCACTCATTTTATATATTATTTCATTAGTATTATTGTTATTACTGTTGTTTCTTGTCTCTTTGTGTTTTTCTATTAAACTCTCATCTCGACCTTCCTTTCCATCCCACTTGGGGGGTGGGGAGAAGGAGCGAGCGAGCAGCCACTTGGTGCTTAGCTGCTGGCTGGATTTAAACCATGACATCTACCCAGGATGGATCTGCTCAGAGTAGGTGATGGAGGCAAACCAACAGGGTATACCATGAGTTCATGGTGTGCTCCTGGCACTGTGCTCTAGATGCCACCTGGTCACTCCAAAAGGAGATTTCACCATTCCCCACTTGTGGTATACGGGTGTACAGGTAATGCCAGTGTGACTGACTCGGACAATGATTATGCAGCTCTAGCAGGTTCTTTTGCATCTAACACTTACCTGCAACACTCCAGTACCAATGGCAATGAGCCCTGTAGGCAACGGGGCCCTGAAGAGCTTTCCAGCCATATATACACACTGATGCAGAGTATGATCTGCTAACAGGACAACTTGCAGTAAGGTTTACATGTGGTACGAGAGGGAATCCAGTGCTCCAAAATGCTTTTTTGAAATTAAAGTCAACTAGCACTTTCCATAGCCTCTGAGTACCAGGAAGCATCACATTCTTCCCCCAGACCTGTGTGAGATGCCCAGGTCTGCTGCTGGCTCCATGCCTGGATGACAGAATTCAGCTTCCTTCCACTATTATTATCTACAGATGAGCAGCATTTGAGTCCCAGGCGTTATTAAAAGGGAGTAGGTTCTTGGGAGACTTGAATTATGCTCTGTCTTCAACTTTTGGGATTTCTCCAGGCTTGAGAAGTGCAGCTGAGGTGGAATTTCTGTGTTTGATGTGAGAATTAGCAGCATCTTCAAGTATTACCCATACAGGAGCCTCCCATTTCCGGGACATGGGAATTTTTCCTTCTGTGGCTGTTGCTGAAGCTTAAACACGGAGTCATCAGTTTAAATCACCAAAAGGAAACCTTTGTTTATTGCAGACTATGTCCATGCTTGGGACAACAGCAAAAGCAGAAGATGATTCATTGACACCTTCTATTGTCATTGTCTCTCCATAACAATTTGTCATGGATAGAAATAAATCAGAGTCTGCCAGGACAGATTTCCTGGGATTTCTTGAACATGGTAGACTTTTGCTGGTTCAGATTGATGTTTCCAGGTTTCCAGTAGCATTTTCCAAAGAGTGCTCTATACACACTGCCCGAGTGTGCTGCTGAAATGGCAACCATTGCTCAGCCCAGACAAATCTTCATCATCAAGCTCCTTAGAGCCTCAGTATCATGCCACTGTGATTATGTCTGCAGAAGAGAGGGGTGTGGAGAGGCGAAAGATGTGTGGTAACTTGTTTCAGTGTTTGCAATCATGTCTCTGGAAGATAATAAATGTAATCTCTGCCAGGGAAGTTAGACCTGAGGAAAAGAGTTTGTTTCAGAATTTCATTTTGTTTCTTTACAACCATTAATTGCAACTCTCTGTGTGGAGTATGTGGAAAGCAGTATTGCAAGGCAGGAAGTTAATAGCACTGTTTTATTTGTTTCTCTTCTAAAATGAAACTTCTAACAGAGTGGCATAACTTGGCATCCTCAAGAGCCAGGATGAAACACAATCCCTGGGCACACACTGGCTTCCTACTCTGAGACATGCAGATGGCTGGTCAGGTGTCAGGCCAGCACAGGAGTGGAAAAAGGGACTGTCCTGCCTTGATTTAATCCCAATGTTTCCCAAAGATGTAGTGATGTAGTGGTTTCTGGTCCTCATTAGAACCCGAACCAAGCACTCCTGAAACTCTAGTTACTATAAATAAATTCTTACTATGGAATTGCAAATTCTAATTACCAAAAACCAGAATAATTCAGAACTACTGAATTTATATTGATTAATATTGAATATTAATAAACTCTAGGGAGTTTATTGAAGAGCTAGAGACATGGTCAAGTAACTCAGAAAAGCTCCGAGATGAGATGTAAATAAAACCATAAAACTCACTCGGAAGAAAATCCTTTACTAAGACTTTTCAGTTACTTTGTAGGTTTGTCTCATGAGTGTTTGGGTGACGGGAATAGCACCCACCAGACCCATTAATTGTTTCAAATCCAGGTGCTTGCTTGAAGCCAACATTTAACCATGCAAATGAACAGGTAAATTCCAGCAGCTACTCACATGTACCAGCAGCTGCTCTGCGTCTGCAACCACTCTGTTTTCACTCAAACAAGTTTTTGCATGTGCATCCATTGTGTCTGTCTATGAAAATATAATTTATAAATATTTACTTTATATTTTAATAACCTCTATTAACACCCCTCAAGAAGATGGTACCACTGCAACAACTGGCTCAACACTAGCAAATACTTAGGTTGAGATTTAACAGATATTTCTCTGCGGTGAATGCCAGCTTAAACCATTCCTATCCCCTACTTCTTGAAGTATCTGTGTCAATACTATCATCTTATCGCTTGCTTTTCATCCATAGCCAAGTAAATATCTTTAATTAGACTTAAGTAATGTGGATTGTGCCCTACACGGAGGCCTGAAATTGGATTACATCTCAACAGCTTCAATTTTCTTATCACTGTATCATAATTATCATTAATGCCTGGATCTGGAAAATTGGAGCTGCTAGAGCTTAGATGACTTTGCGATTCGTGCAGCAAGGTAGTTACAAAGATAATAAAATCCTTTGTCACCTCAGCCACTTAAAAAAAAAAATCAAACACCTTTCTGAAATTATGTCCAAGGGTAATGGCCTTAGCAGTGAAGCCACTGACCCAGAGGCTATTTTGTTATATCTTTAGCCTAGATGCCCTCAGCTTGTCAATATATCTTTCCTGGAGGACCAGTGAAACACAGAGGTCTCCTTCAGAGTAGCAAATGTCTGAGGCCAGCTCCAGCTATGCCAGATGGCACTGCACATGGACATTCATCTATCACTGGTTGTCAGCAGGTACCCTGCTGCCCTGCACAGGCCTGCCACTGCGCAGGTCATCTCTGAAGTGATTACATGTTGAGAACTGCAACAGGGCACAGCTTCTCCCCACAGGTTGTTGCATGTGTTTCACTCACCATTCAGGTGGGAACCATCCAAAGCACTCAGTGCTTAATTTGTACCCATGACTGACTACGTCCAACAGTCTCTGGGTCATATGCAGGGTTTGTATTCACTAATTAGAGAAAAGTCAGACAGATGTTGCTGCTCTTCTTCCATACGAGACTTCAGGGAAAGTCTTGTGTGTTTCCTATGAATTGTCAGTGGTGTTCTGCTAGAGCCATCATACTCACATCACCAAACTGTCCTTGATAGGGCCTTCCCTTGTTCTTGGTTACATGAGGTGGGAAATTTACACATACCATGTAGTTTTTATTACACCAATACCAACTGCCATTTCCAGTCCACATGGGCTTGTGGGATGATTCGTTTCAGTCCACTGAACAAAGGTATTTGTGGGAGCCTATGTGACACAACCCATTGTCATCTCCTCAGAAGCCAATTTGTCCACCTCTTTCTGGTGGATTAAAGACCTTCCAAAAAGATTAATTTCTAGCCTGATAATACTATATCTGCAAGCTCCCCTGAGTGTAGAGGGCACTTTTAGCAAACACTTTTACTCATGGAAGTCACCAGAGATTATTGACTGGGATATTCTTCAAGGGTGGCTGTTCATTCAAACAGACTGATGTACAATACTGAAGGTTATTTGCAAGGCTTCAGGATTACTGTGGTGCTGTTTTTGAGAGGGATGATATCCCTAAGAGTCTGCTCCTGGTTTTGGTTTGGTTGTTCTGCTATTTTAAATAATGCCAACAGCTCCCAGGGGAGAGGATGGACTTAGTTCTCCCTATTATTCATTGCCACTAATCAATACCAAATGGCAAACAGGAGCTAGACTGGAGGATACTCTGTCCTTCCCCAGATGGTGAGATCCCCCAGAGAATGCCACCACTGCCCACTAAAGCAGAAATATCAATCAATGCCAAAAAAAGTTTATTCGAGCTGTCCTGGGCTTCCCCACATAAATGCAGAACAGCCAGACTAAGAGCAGTGGACTCCTAACAGTGAGCCTGCTGTGGAGGGAGCATGGCCCTGCAAGGAAGCTCTGGAATGGCTGGTGGAGCTACTGGGAAGTCACCAAGAACCAGCTTGGTTCTGTTTCACAGACAGAAGGCAGTGCAGAGCTGTGTGCTGCAATGGGTAAACAGAAAAAAAGCTGTAGCCATGAGTGATTGTACATCGTGTTTGGTGAGTCAGATTAATTCCTAGAAAGAAAAAAAAAGGGTAGAAATCTATTTATATGATTCCTTAATTAGACAGGTTTTGCTTTCTTCACACAGAAGGCAATTAAGCCAGTGCTGGGAAAGGCTGTTCTGGTGTCTCTAGAAGAAATTGGAGTGAACAAAGGCAAGCTCTCTGCAAAGCCTCAGCATTGGTCCCCTGATGTTGGAAATAAAAACAACACTTGCAGGAGCTGAGCTGCCTGGAGACGCCATCAACTTCACTTGATTTGTTTGCTGGCTCGCAGGCAATCTGGCAGAGACCTTCCAGCTGCCAGGCTGCAGGGGCTCGGTGTGTCGTGTCAGTGGTGCTGCGCTACCCGCCAGCAGCCTCCTCCTGCTGCCCCAGAAGAGCAGATGCTGGTGTGGAGCGTGATGTAGGCTTCAGCTGCCCACGCTACTGAGGGTTTCTGGCACAGCCAGCAGCGTGGATTACCTATAACTCCCCTCCAGTAAGCACAGGGTTGGACACCACTCAAACATATCGGACACAAGTTCTCTGCTTCACGCTTCCTACCAGGTCTCCTCCATCCTCCTCGACACCAGGCAGTAACATCACTCTGGGAGCTGCCATTCCTGCTGACAGAGAATGACCAGGGGCAGGCATGCTTGCCTCCGCGCACGTGCCTGTGCCTGTGCATTGGCTTTTTATGCTCCAAACTCAAGTGTCAAATGTGACAGCTCCAGCTGAGCCTGTGGAAGTACCTCAGGTAGTAAATTGGGACTTAGCACAAAAAGATCAAGATCAAATTATTAATATAAATATTATTTTCCCTAATCTATTAAATGCTCCCAGCTACACAAATGAACGTGAAGGAGCAGCCTCAGTTGTTTTGCAGCTGCTGCTGCTGCAGACTGCTTCTTCAGCAGCCTGGTTCTTCAGCAGCCCCTTCACAGTGAAACCAGTATTCTATGTGGTTTGGAATTTCATCTCACAGACAACCAGACAGTTGCTCTCCCGTGGTAAAAAGGGAAGAAGGATGGAGAGAGAACTTTGTGGTTTCATCAGATCACACTGATGTCTGCCTAAGCTCTTGGACTCCTGCACAGAAAAGCATCACCTGCAAATCTGATATTGGGGCTATCTGAGCAAAACCTTGCGTGCTACGGGTTTCGTAAGGGATTTGACATTGATAAGGGATTTGGCATTGATAAGGGATAAGGGCATTACCTTGGCCTCTGAAAGGCAGAATGGGAAGTTCTGTAGCCTTCTGATAGGGTGTGAAAAATATTCAAAGTATTTGAAAGCAGTATAAAATTCACCAAACTTCAGACTCACTAGCAATTCAGAAATTTAATGTTTCTGGCCAGCCTCTGGTCAGACAGTCACTAAGAATGTCTGCAGAGGCAGATTCCTCTCCAGTGCCTTGCCACTGGGCAGCTTTAGGCAACCTGGCTCTCCTCTCTCTGCCTCCCTCTCCCCCCAGACACATTTTGTCTGATTTCTGCTGAGTCTAGGTTCTCCTGAGTAGAAGTCCTCTCTTACCCAAAAATCTACTGATTGTGGCTTCTTGGTGCTATTCATTATAAATGAGTCAGAGAAAACAGGGCTAGAAGAGACTTTGAGAGGTCACCTGGTCCATCTGCCTGTTTCACAACAGAGTTGGATACTGATCTAATCTGTGCTGGACCTCTGCCACCTCCTGCTCTGGCACCATGATGGAGGCAACACGATTTTCCCTGATAACCTTTTCCATGGCTGCAATATCATCTTTACCATGAGAAAGCTTCCCCTACTACCTAAGGAAAATCTCCATTTTGTCTTGTCCTCGACCTGGAGAGCATGTCCTTCCCCTACCTAACAATATTTATTCTATTCGAAAACTGGTACTATATCCCCACCACCACTGCCCTCACCACTGGCTTGGTCATTTCTTCCATGGACTAAATACCAGAGACTTCCCTCACAGGTATCAGTGCCAAAAACAGCAAAGTCTTGACAATAATTTTAGTCCTACTAAAGGGAACATAAAGTAGTCAGTGAATTATCCATCAGTGGAATACCCAACCTGTCAAGAAGAAGTGACTAAATGCATCACTTCCACACACTTGCTGATATCCACCACTGTCTGTCTCCACATAAGCCTGAAACCCAAAGTGAAACCCAGTCACTCAGACCTCACAGAAAGCTTGCACAGATGTATGCAAATCCAATGGCTTCATGCTGCTTTGCTTAGCGGCAGTTGGATGTGGGTGTGATGGCTGGCTAGGAAAGGTGAGGGAACAGCAGCCACTTTGCACCTGGATGGGGAGAGGCTATTTTTTCCGAGTCTGTCATTTGAGTTGCCTGGGGCCAGCTGGCAGGGATGGGTTGGAACAGGATGACACGAGATAGGATGGAAGAAGGTCTGAAGGGCAAGGAAGTAGGAACATGAGGAGGAACATACAACTGGAAAACCATAGGAAGAACTGCAAGATGTCTGTGCAGGCCATCAGACTGTGAAGGAAAGTGAGGACTGCCTTGGCTTGCTAATTTAGCTGTTGGTTCTTGGCTGGACAAAGGGCCCTGATTCACTGCTTCCTCCAGTGTGCATGCTGCCTCTGCTGCCTTTTTTAGCTCCTGCTCCTGCTCTGAAGCAGTGATGGAGCCATGGTACACCATGTCAAGGACTATGACAACTTTCAGTGACTTCCTTGACAGCACAGACTCAGTGCCTGTGAGAAATTAAGAATGAAGCAAAACAGTCCTGCCGCCAAGTCATAGGAAGCAAAGCCAAAGACTGACATAACATTTAAAGAGTACATAAATGACAGCATTAAAATTCCCTTCTTTACATTATCCTACAATACAGGAGCTGCAAGACATTGTGTGGAATTTGAGAAAAACACCTTTTAAGCGAGATTGGGACTGACTAGTAGCATATTAATTCACTATCAGAAATTGGCATCATACCCAATAAATGGCAAGCTTTGAAAGGTTCAGGTCATCTCCTGAACATCAGCAGCGTACAAAGGAGCCCTGGGACTCAGGACACATGGCAAACTACCTTCAGGAATATCAGTCTGTCCTTTAGATGGCTTCAGGACAGTGTCATTAGACACTGGCCAGCAGCACATAAAATCAAAATGTTCTGAGCTGTTTTGAAAGGCACACTCCTTTTCACTGGCATTTACTCTCTCCCATATCCTGAATAGACCAGGCAAGACCTGAGTTATCCTTAGCATATCCAACACAAGTTCAAATAGAAAGTCCTTTTGCTATCTACATTTTGTAGTTCTTATCTAAACATTATACCTAATACAGCTAGGACAAAACTGCACTGTGGAAATCATGAGCTAAGCAGAAGTCCTTGCGTAGATGAACAGCTTACAAGCGTCCAATTTCTTTCAAAATTATGACCACTTCTGACTTTTCCTCCATGTGATTTTAGGCTACACTGGCTTCTCAGGTTAAAAATTCCATCCTATCAGAAAAATGCCAGGTGGAAGGCTGCTTGTTTTCACCTTCCTCTGAATGTCTTGTCGAGCAATTTGCTGTTACTCAAAATCCAGACAAACAAGATAACAGCATGCACAAATCCTGTTTGTGCTGTTGGGTTTCTTTACTCTAAATATAGCTGGGTGGGAGCTCTGAAGCTCTGACCAGTAACACAGAGAGTGGAGTCCTCTGCTTATCTACACCATGGCCTTGGCACCTGCAGGAGCAATAAGCCATTTTCCTTAAGTTGTTCCACCAGACTCGGATTTTAGGGGTATAAAAGCTGACCAGTCAAAAATATTGCTTGTGCTTCTCTTGCAGTTAATGGAAAGAGGGAGGGACTCCAGAAGGGTGATTCATCCCACTTCTCCTAGGGGCCTTTTTAAAGATGGGATTACTCACTCTCAGAGGTACCTCCTCCTTTGGTGACAGACCTGTCTGCTCTTCCCGTGGCAGGGAGACTTTCCATCTCTCCCTCTGGATGCAGGCTGATGCAGTCACACTCTTTTCCTGCAAATCCTCTTTTCACTCCATTTTAAATCTGTAACCACTCCATGAAAAGCAAAGGCTCATTTTAACAAGGGTCTTCCAGGTGCTTAACAAAACCCTTTGTCAGCTGGCTGGTGAAGCTGAGTTTAGAGTAGCCTGGCTCCAGCTGAGTAGACCTGGTAAAGCAATGTACACTGGTGTAGCATTGACCCAGTGAGCCATGTTCTCCACAGCTTTTCAGGTTTTGTAGCCTTTTTTCCATAGCATGAAGTGGTCCTTTGGGAAGCTCATTCTTCTGTTGTCTCAAGATGTTTGGACATGAGCATGTTGGCTTGGAAACCCCTCAGTGGATCAACTCTTCCACAGGGAGGGGTTTGGGTGTTTCTTTGGTGGGTGTTTATTATTGTTTGGTTCGTATAGTGTGTTGTTGGTTTTGTTGGTTTATTTTGGTTTGTTTTTTTTTTTTTTTATAATCACCTGGACTCCATAGTTTGACTCTGTCCCAGCAAGATGAAAGCCAAACTAGAGGTGACTGACTTTTCAGGTCTCTCTGTGTCTCCTCAAGAGAGTATTTCCCTGTAATCCAAAACCATGCAAACAGACCAATTGTGCAAGACTGGAAATCCTGTTCAGGGCTCAGCTAGACTCCATAATGTCCTCTCTGGGAGATCTTTGAAGAGATTGTCACAATGGCCAGATATTTGTCTTTTAACAAACATGCTATATGTTGGCTCCATTTCCTCTCTTGCTTATCACTATTTTGTTAGCTTGAAGATAACTTCCAGGAGATCTGCTCTCACCTTAAAGTCTGATCAAAGCAAATTCTCTGGTTTTTTAGAAGCTATAGGGGAAAAGCGCGCATGTCTTTTTGTCTGGTAACAGTTTATTTTAATCTGACTGTTTTCTCCTTTTGTAACCCATGAGCACTTGTGTTTTTAGAAGGCTTGCCAGTTATGATAGGTTTCCTTGACGTTACTGTAACAGACAAGGCTAAACACAGCTGTCTGGTGCCTGCAATCCTTAGGAGTCCTGCAGGACCCAAGTCAGTAAAAATAAACTGAACTTTAGACATACTGAAACCAAGGGCTTTTTCAGCCAAATCTTTTGTAAATAGGCAAAAAGTCAAAGTAGATATGGGGGACAAAATCATGTCTGGGATCACTCCAGTAGCTTCACCGATACTCTGTTCAGGATTCATTGGCTGAAGTTCATCCTCTATAGAAATCCTTGTGCTAGGAACAGACAGTATGTAAATCAGAAACCAAGGCTCAACTCCTCAACCTTACATTTGTGAAAATGAATAGAGAAGAACAACTAATGGATAAAGAATGCATCTAAACATCGATATAATATTGCATTTGATGAGTTTTCGTTAACTGCCAGAGACAAAACATTTCAAGATGATAAGTGCCAAAGTACTTTGAAATATTCAAAAAAGCATGTGAAGATGAATTCTTGTGAGAGGAAGATAGACATCATCCTACATCTTTGATTTTCAGTCCACATTTTGATTGTTCATTCTGTTTTTAGCGTAAGAGGATTCAGCACAGCTGAGTCACAGGCTGGAAGAGCATCCCAGATGTTGATCATTATCCCAGCACAACACCAATAGAAAGTGTGTCCAAAACTCCAGCAAGTCAAAATGCCCTACTTTCTCTTGTGGCTAGGTTATAGTGGGTTGTTGTTGTTGTTTGTCTCCAGCTTTTAGGCTTAATTTGCAATGCAGAAGGAGAGACTTTCCTCCAGATGGCAGTTCAGAAGAGGACCTAGCTTCACTTAGATACTCTACAGTTGTAGCTATATTACTGTACCTGGGCATACTTCCAAGTTCCTCATCTGGAGGCACGCTCCAGACAAGTCCTAGTCCAGGTGCTCACCAGACTCAGAGCATTTCTGTTGGCCAGCTTTCCACAGAGAGGCAACCCAAACAAGATGGTAGCAACAGTCTGCTGTGAATGGGCCCCTACTGAGGGTGGTGGGTGGATGTAATCAGGATATACCATCCCCTGCACCCATGGACATGTCTGGCCTGTGGGCTGTTCTCTAGAATGCCCTCTCATCCTCCTCCAGGAGGGAAGGGGATTCTGAGGACACTGTGCTCCTCTGTGCTAATGGCAGGTGATGCAAATACCCACCCTGTGCATCCCCCTTGGCACAAGTGTGCATGAGCATCTGAAGCCCTGCAAGGGGCCTTAGAAGAAATGTGTCACTTAAACTCTGTGTGAAGGCGGAGGCAACAGCTGCAGAAAAGCATTGCAACACAATGACATATTGGAGAATAAACTGAGACATTAAAGACGGACAAATGATGAATTGGGAAAGCTTTAGGAACTCTTCCAAGCACCAGGGTCTTGTTTTATTTTCAAATGTACCACATCATAGGAAAGAGGCACGGTTCTGTAATGTTTCTCCTGGAGAAACTGGAATTAAATGTTATTCTTAGGAATAGTATATGCAGGTGTTCACCAGATATTAACAAATGTTTCACTATTAATTGCATGAGAGGTAGTTTCTACAGCAAACACTTCATCTTCTGATTCATACAGCACCTCTTGTTGCCTCTCTACCTTTTAAAAAAGGAATGTGTCGGTAATGCAAAAAACACCCTATGCACAACTCTTACAAATGGATATTCTCCCAAGATAGCAGCACATCTTTTACATGTGCTTCTGCTGAAAGCCCTTAGCCGACTTGGGTGAATCCCTATCAGGGAGTAAACATAAAACCACGTGAGTTAGGCGATCAGTACAGGACTTGATTTGTAAATCAGTGAATATTCAAAGTAATAATCACAGCAAAAAGTAGAAGAAAGCTGCAGGATGAGTTGCATTCCCACACACCAGCCAGTGAGTCACCCTGAACACCACGAAAAGGACCAGTTAAATTTATCATAGAAACTTGTCCCTGTGTACAACTGTCAGCAACCTCTCATCAAAAACAGCAGGCCAGGTTGATGCCAGATCAATAAAGGCACAAACACACACACTTGTATATACTCTCCCTTCTCATAAATTGGAGTAATTTTGTTATAAATATTGAGATTTGGGGGGAGATTTATACCTCCCTTTATTTCTATTGCATTACTTTTAAAAGCTAGATAAATTCAGCAGGAAATATCATGGCAATATTTTGAAGGGGCACATTGTGTTTCTAAAAAAGCATTTCTTCATTAAAAATGCATTAAAAAACACTGAAGTCTGAGGTACGTATCAATATTATAGTAGGCACTTGAGGATTACTTTCCCAAGATTGATCTCACTCCTGTGTAAAGTCTACCTCAGTAAATGCCAGCTGTTTGGTTTTCTTGTGGGTTTTTTTTTGTTTGTTTGAATTTTTTTTTTTTTTTTTGGTTGGGTTTTTTTTGACTTCTGTGTGCATGTTGAAAAAATCTGCTTAGGAAAGTTGCAGTGTAAGCAATGCTCTTCTATAGGAACAGATCTATTTCTTGTGTGGAGGAAAAAAAAAATCAAAACTTGACACCATTCTTCCATGTTCAAAGACACGTCTTCAATCATTAGATTTAACTGATTCAGTGCTAGTTTGACACCCCTGAAACTAGAGGAGTTGCATGCTCTTGTGTATGAGTTGAATTTGTTCCTAAACGTAAATATGAATAAATAGAGCATCTGCAGCTACTCCAGATACACTGAAATGACAAGGGCTATCAATCCTCATGCTTCAGGGTACGTAATCTGACAACCAGCTGAGGTCAGGGAGAAATATCCCCCACTGGTATAATATTGACTAATTGGATTCATTATAAGCCTTTTATGTCTTTCTCTAAAAAATCTTACATTAGCCACTAGATGGACCAGTGGCCTGTTCTGGCATGGCAATTCCTGTGTATCTAATCCACAGAACAGCTGGCAATGAGTGGTGCAGCTCCTGTAAGTACCACTGAATCAGCAGCACACCAGCTGGGAGGGGACTCTGCCTGCATCCCCACAGTGGCACTGAGCACTCCAGATGAGGCCTTAGTCAGGAGGTGGGAAAGAAGAGGCAGCTTTTTTTTGCTGTGGAGAACACATTTATGGAATATCTGATTTACAGACATCTGATTTATCTAATTTACAGTGTCTGAAGTACACATTGTCTGACCTAATATCCAGGCAAGGGCAAGAAAATATAGAAAAATAGAATAGAATAGAATAGAATAGAATAGAATAGAATAGAATAGAATAG
>JAAGNO010028418.1:0-17681 GCA_033439905.1 Ceryle rudis | reverse complement strand
AATAGAATAGAATAGAATAGAATAGAATAGAATAGAATAGAATAGAATAGCATAAAGTAATGTAGTATAGCATAACACTGAACACATCTGAAGGCTGTGTATGGGAACAAAAATCCTGAAAATGCAGGAGCCAATGCTGATCTGTGAAGTGCTGGCTAATCAGATGCCAACCTACTTCCTTTATTTCCACTGTAGAGAAGGAGAACAGATGGGTCAGCTGGAATGAAATACAAAATAAAAGCAGATGTCCATGGTAAACTTTACACAAAGAACAAAAAAAATCCTCATTATATTACAGAAAGCCCAAGTATGCTGGGCTCTTCCCAACAGAAGCAGAAGCTGCATCTACTTGTTAGCCACAAGGTGCTTGGGTGATTACCAGTGAAAGTGAGCAGAGTGCTGTACGTGATGTAATTAGGAATGCTGCTCGGAGAGCAATTTCACTGCTGAGATGAGGTCCATGCTATCAAAAACTGAGATTCTCCCAGACTGTAAATATGAGAAGTCAGAGCAAAAGATTTCTGCTCCACAGATTGCTGAGTCACAGGTCAAGGTATATTTTCCATACAAGGATATTCTTGCTAATACGTCACACTTCAATGACACTTCAGGCTCAAAGTGGAGCAATTTTCTTTGTCTGGCCACTTGCCAAGGTAGCTGGAGACTTCTGGACTGTGCACTGACAACAGTTTACTCAATTAAAAGCAACTGTATTCTCATTTGGTCCCTGGGAGGAGAGAAGGCTGTAAAGCAGCATCTTCACGGCTCTTTATGTGCAAAACACAAGTACTTGTACAGGAATAAAAATAATGCACTTTGTTTCCCTTTACACTTATTATCACCAGTGAATGTATAAACTGGAATGAATTTTTAGTTACTCAAAGAAGTTGTGGGTAGATGAGCATGTCTCTCATGAATCATATACACACATTGCCTCTGTAACCACTGAAATAAACACTGTTGCCTCTGTCCCTGAGGAGCAGTCCTATTGACAATTGTCTCACCATTGCAATGCACGGCAATATTCAGGTAGCTGGGGTAGCCCCGGGAGGTTGGAGGTTTTTTTCAATATTGTGTTCTCCCTATTTTCCTTATTTCCTCATACTTAGGAATTTTTGAGGAAATCTTTCTAGACAAATGGGACCCTGCCCATGTTTATGCTAAGTCCATTTCTCGTATGCTAGAAGATGGTCAGCAGGTGGGCTCACAAGCAGCTGAGGCCTACTGCCCAAGCTGAGCATGCTCCACGTAAATACCTGCACCGCGTGACAGCATGGGGCTGCTGAGTCTTCTGCATCTCTTGTGGTGAAGAAAGTGAGACAAAAAATCCAACACCTCTTTCTCTTACCACCACAACTCCAATGTGTCAAAAAGCAAATGGGACCTCTACCAGCCCCTTTCCCTTCCTGTTGGTGTTCAGATCATAGCAAAGTGAGGTATCCTTAACAAACTGAAAGGAATAAACTGACCTTTGTACACCTGGGGCTCAGATCATAAGCAGTATTTTTATTTTGGTTTGGTTTGGTTTGTTTCTGGCATCAGAGGAGAGTCAGAGCTGGCTTTTCATTCACAACACAGCTTTTGAAATCACCTTGGTAACCTGCTTTCCTTCAGGTCAGCTTCAAGATGCACCTGAGCACTAGTGACCCCTGGGCAACATTACCAGCATATTGTGGACAGAAGGGGCAGCTGCAACGCTCATCCCCAGGCAGACCCGTGCAGGTGGGCTACAGAGCACATACAGTGGTGGCTACCATCAGCAGAGGTTAAAGAGCCATCCAGCACGTCTGTAACCCTCCAGGAGATTCCCCAACCTGTGATGCAGGGGCACAGAGATGGCAGCATGCATGTGGCTAATGTTGACGGGGATGAGTAATTACTGACTCATTAGCTTTCATTTCTTTTCAGTTTGTTTTTGGGAGAGTGTTTGTCTGCCAGACTGCGAGCATGGAAGATCCAAATCCCACATTACTCCATGAGGACTGGGAACCAGCAAGGTGTTGGCCCATTTGGTTTCACTCCTGAACTCCTCCACCTGAACTGAAAGGGACCACCAGGAGAGAGGTAGAGTTCACAGTTTCCAGGGTGTCAAAGCTATTGCATTTCACCCCATTTCTGGTATAAAGGGAAAATCTGTTTCAGAAAACCATAGTTCTCAGGCACAACAAAGTGAAGTCTGAGGGTTTTTTAAAATAAGCATTTGGTTAAAATGATTCTGGTACAATCCAGCTCTTAACTCTGAGGAGGACATAGAAGAGGGGGAGGAAGGGAGAGGACAATGAATTTATAATCTGGCTTTTAGCGAGGTGTAAATTTACCACCCAGACTCCCACCCATTACACCACAGACAGGAAACCAGCTGGTGGAGGGGGCAGTGAATTTGTTGTTCCTCCTTGCACAATGACTATGTGTGTTATTTATTTCACAGGCCTAACCATGACTGGTATAATTTTTAAATTTTGCCTCTTGCCTTTTTATGTTTTCAAATCAGCTATGAATTTCATCAGCCTCCTGCCCACTAGCAATCATAAAATATGAGCCTTTGTGGGAAAGCAGAGACATAGAAAGAGTTTCTTATGAAACGGTGGCTGGGATTGTTCCAGACACCTCCGGCCAGCTGCTCTCCAGGCAGCAGCTTTGTGATACAAGGGACAGTAAACATCAGCTTCGTAAAGTTAGACAGTTGAGCCTTTTGGCTTCAGGCCCACAGAACGAGTTCTCCTGACTACTGAGGCATGGCTCAGAAAATAAAAGGGCTCTTTAGTGCTGATATCTTTGGACGCCACTGTGCAATATGGCTGGAATCGATCCAGGGTATTCCTACCTGCTTTGAATCTTAGGCTATAAAGCAAATCCAAACACACCACTGCTTTCCTGGTGCTCGGTTTTCATTAAAGTATCTCCTGCTATTAATTTTGCCCTGTCCTTGAACAATGCAATGTCACTGGGCTGCTGCATTGCCTGTAGGAACTAGAAATAGATGGTATCACTGGTGGAGTGGCAGAGATGGCAAAATTATCTTTTTTTTCCAGTCTGCAATGCAGAAACTGTACGCATTTGCATAAATTCTACCTATAGAAATTCTGCATCTTGTGCTTTCCTCCTGACTGTCTGTGATGTCAGCCAGGTCAGCAAAAGGCGACACTCACATGCAAGGCACATGAGGCAGGACTCTGTTACATTCTTGAGGGCCTTGCAGTCGAACTATAAGAAAAGGCACAGATAGAGATATAAAGGTGATCAGCATTCATTTACGGAGAAGGTAGATAGGCTGGGATTCTTCAGTCTGGAAAAGAGACTAAGGTGAAATCTAAAATCATGCATCTTTCTGGGTAGGTCAGAAAGTGTGCAACTGCTCCCTGCAGGGGAGGAGCAGGGGACATTGAATTAAATGATCAGGCAGAACATTTCAAGTAAACTAAAGGGAACAGTCTTTCACACAGCCCATAATTCAGTGAGGAGAGTCACTGCCATAAATTTTTTGCTGCCATAAATTCACCACCATAAACTTTCAGAATGCTGAAAGTACAAACAGGTCATGAAAGAGACTGTGAACATCGGGCCTAAAAGCATAAGGTTGACTCACTGTGGATAATGGCTCCAGAAGTCCCTAATGTACAGATTTTATTAGAGATTAGGTAGATCCCCTCTGCTTGTCCTCTTTCTTTTATTCTTTTTCATCAGCTGCCACCGATAACTGTCAAAGACCTGACACTGCCTTGATGGGCTTTTGATTTGACTCAGTGCAGCCACTCTTAAGTGATTTAATGGACCTTTTTGGAGGAATTCCAATGTCTTCAATGAATCTGAAGTAGAAACCATTTCCTATATATTTGACAATTCCTGCTTTGTTTCCATTTCAGCATTTCCCAGGCTTAAATGCTGCTCTTAGCCTCTGAACTTTTCCTTTGAGTTCATGTCTTGATTCTTTCAGTTGTGCTTAGCGTTACCTTAAGAGAAGCATGAAAAAAAAAAGTAAACTACTGTAGTATTTTATTAAACTGTCACAACAAATAGTGCCAAATGAGAGGCTGAAACTCTCAGATACCCTGATGATGGGATGGGGATATACTACATTACTGCCACTCTGGATCTGAGTATTTTTAAATACCTGGCATGAGGGGACAAATAAACTGTAAAGGCCACATCCCTGTAGCAACTATGGGAAACCCATGGACACACCAGTACAAGGGCTGGGTACCACTAAGTGGTCATAGCTATCTGGGCCAGGTCCCAGACAACTGAGGCAGCTCTCTCATCCTCTGACTCTTTCTGTAGAAGAGGGAGGACCTAGGAGAGTTCTGGCCAGGTCCAGCTGCGTATGACTTCCCAAAGGGGCACAGGCCCCCACATCCTTCTCCCTCTCTCCATCCCAGTTTTCAGTGAAAGGAAACCTTCAGTGTGAGGGTCCTAGCAGATCTTTGTGCTCACCAGCCTTTCTTCCATCCAACCTCTAACCATCACAAATATCATAAACATTTTGGGGCAGGTGTTATCTTGTCCCTCTGCATTGATACTGCCTACAGTGGAGTAATGTCAGATGGGCCATGTAATTTGGACCTTAGTCAACCCAAAGAACAATAACCTCCTGTCTATCTCAAAAGTGTCTTCACCATCCACTATGATAAGAGATATAATCATCCTCTATAAACACAGGAAGAAAACACCTGGTTGAGTATGGGGGTGACATGAGCACTACTGGTCCTCTCTGGCCCTTGCTGCAAGGACAAGATGAAGTGCCTGCCCTTGGGCTTGCTTCAACATGGGCAGGCTGTGCAGCCCTGGCTGCCTGTGCAGTGGTGTTCATGGCAGCCACGGGAACTCCTTGGCCATTCTGACCTTGTTGTCAGCTCTCCTGGGTTTCAATCCCTCCCAAGGAAGAGATCTAGCAAAGCAGAGCAAGGGTGTTGAATGCTGTGTTATCATCTGTTGGAAAGAGTGATCTGTCACGGCTAATGCAGTCCACAAACTGGGTGTTCAGCAGTATCCTGTACAATTTATCAAGAACTACAGTATGAGCCCAGTCCTCCATCTGTTTCCTGAAACTGAGCTAGAGAGTCCTTCCTCCTTGCTACTGTCATGCTTTAAAAACAAGTCTTGCGATTGCAAGGAGAGCCTTTGCAAAGCTGGAGCAGCAATTAAGCCAGAGCGTCTGATCTCACCTTGACTTGTTCTTTCACAACAGCCCTTTCTTACGATATTTGGCACTGATAGAAGGGACTGTTTATTGAAACCCACCAATGGCCTGCCTCAAAAGAGGCAGCAGCTTCTATTTTCTTTTCCGGAAAGCAGGGCCACCAAAAGGGTAAAGAAGTTTAATGGAATAATTGAAAATAAAGATGGTCTGAACTTTTACTGGGAGGGAACTGGAACCGCCCTTCTCACTTCTGCCCACCCTCTGTCTCATGGTAATGGAGCAGCTTGCTGCACAGCCCCAAAATCCAGAATGGAGTGGTACTGAGCCCTGATAGCAGTCAGCAGAGCTGATCCTCTGGGTTATGTCTTAGAAAGTAGCTGAAAGAATATTCTGTCTTGCATGTAGTTTTGTCTTCCCTGGAAATTCATGACACCTGATTAAATCAACCCTGGGTTTCTCTGTCCAAGGGATATTTGATGAAATGAAACTCATTTCTAATGGGAGACTGAACCACATGTACCTTTTTACATCAGTGTAGACAGCTGTACTATCGCTTTACTATTAGTGCAGGCTTGATGTTTAATATTTGTCCATAGACAGTAATGACAAGTCTGTTCTGAGGCTCATTGTGTCAATAGGGAATTTTCCACTGATGCTAACAGACTTTGTCCCGGTGTTTGGAAAGGGTATTTAGTGGAAAGAGATCATTTCACTATACATCTATCCGTCTATCTCTTATCCACACGATTACCATAACGATCATCCCTTGCAGGTTCCAGATTTGACACTGTTTCTTTTCACCTTCTGACACTTGATTTATGTTGAAGACTTTGAGACTTTCACCTAGCTGTCTTGATTTCCTCTGTCTCTGTTTTTTTCAATACACTATTTAGCTTGTCCTGCAGCCTAGTTTGTCACAGGAGAAAATCCTCTTTTGTTGAATTATTATATCAACTAGACTTAGTTGATACAACTTAACAGTTGGGAGATTAAAGGCAGTTCTTCAAAATGGGTGGCCCTTTTGCCCATCCAGTTCCCACTAGTAATGTCAGGAAGTGCATCATACACCAGCACTATCTACCAGTGAGAATTTCTGTCATGGCACCAAGGCCATTTAAAAATGAAAAATATTGCTAGTGTTATCTCCTGTAGCCAGGGCTTGTACTTGCATGGGGAGCTTGAGGCTGTGTGTAAGCTATTGCTAATCCTTTGATAGCTCCTGGTCGCATCTATGCTGTTGCTGTATTTCCAGCTATGTGTTGTGACAAAAAAACCCAGCTGGTGTTACAGAGAACAACTCCCCCAGTTCCTGAAGACCTGAGAACTCATGTGTAAACCTTTGAACAGATATTCTGAAACTCCCTGGTAATTCTGCTATCAGCTTTTGAGCCAGCCCTGTCCTGTATGATCGAGTAAGTCTGGCAAACACATCTTTATTGGTGTGTGAAGATGGGGCTTGGAGTGTGGTCTTTCTGAACCTCGTCACCCTGTGAATGGGAGTACAATGCAGAGAAGGGTGATTTTGAGAAGCAGTTGTACCTTTGGAAGGGTGGAAAGTCCTTCAGGCAGGACTAAGCTAGTCTGGGAAACTACCCAGGGTGACAGTACTGAAGGGAGCAGCATTTATGTTACACTGCTTTTGTTTTGCTTGTCCAGCTGCTCAGGCAGAGTGGAGGATGGCCAGGGAGCTATGTCTGTTCTGAGTTGCCATCAGTTGGTGGTACACTGGATGGACTGCTTGGATGGTATTTGCTGGAGTTCTTGTTTTACAAAAATGGATGCAGTTTTAGTATGTAAGTACATGACTAAGGATGGTGGTATCTTTGCTTTTTCTTTATTGTATACACCAGCATTTGGAGTGCTTCCTCCACAGATACAGGACCACATTTGTCACAGGGTATCAGAGCCAGCATCAAGCTATTGATCCTAATTCTAAGAGAAGAGGAGCCAATCCTTATCATTTTAACTGACACTGGATCTTGGAAAATAAGCACAGGGAGGTGTCCAAATGTCCACAGGGAGAGTAAGTGGAGATATGCAACTATATGTTTGGATTTCATATACACACACAAATTTATTTTACTCGTTAAATATATAAACATACATGTGAGGACATACTTGAATCACGTACACCTATAAACTCATACATACACACACACACACATCCATTTTCACTTATATATATACCTATGTGTATGCATGTATGTACTTGCATGTATGTACTTACATGTATACACAATCCCCCAGTGATTATCATGGTTCTGTCCCAAACCATTGCAAGGCAGAGGCAGTGTTTCTAACCTTAAACAGTTGCAAATAAATGGTATACCCTGTTGTGGAACATTGTTGCTAATTGTTTTGGTTTACCTGTGGGATGGCTCCATTTTAAGACAGCTCTAAAAGAAATAAAACATTCATACTTGTCTTTTAAGCCTGTTTTCTTTATTTGCTCTTCTTTGAATTTAAGGGCTTCAGAATATGCTCATCGCCTCCTGGGCTCCTTTTGTGGGATGACAGTTCTGCAATTTGTCTAGGTTACAAATTGGTTTGCTTTGCAGGTTTGTAGCTTGAACCAGAACTGCTAGTAGGAAACTCAAATGAATAAAATGAAAGAGACCCTCCAGGCATCACAGGAATTTATAGCACAGATTGCCAGTGCCACCTAGAAAACAGAATGAGATCAAACACTAATCCATCTATGTCTGCAGGATGCTATGGAATCCAGCATGGCCAAAAATGGACACATCAGCCTTTTTTAAGTATGAGTTACATTACTCATACATCAACAGAAGAGAAGGATGCAGACTGCATCTCTCAAGGCATTATCAGACTTGTATATATAATTGCATATATTTACTGCATATATGTATATCTGTACTTAAGTTACTGTAGCCATATATTTTCTTAATGCAAAATTCTTTAAATTGCTTTCAGACTACATTTAATAACACATATTCCTGTACAGTGCAATTCTGTTTGTAAGAGCCATTGCTGACCTTCCCTTGAATACCAAGATGCAATGAATGTGGTGAAAGCAGTACACGTTTCTGTGATCCCAGATTTATGATTTAATAAACAGCACAGGAAAAAAATCAGCTAAAAAAACCCTCCAGCCCTTCCAATCTGCTGAGAGCACCTAATTGCTGCAGACCTCAATAAGAAGTCACAGTTTAATAAACTCCACATGGTGTTGCTTCACCAATGCCACTTTGTACCTCCCTATTGCCCAGGATGTCTGACGTTGATTTTATTGTTCAGTGTCTTTTGATTATGCTCAAGCTAAAATGAGGGACTGCAAATTCTAAACTCCAGTTACCCGGTTTTGTGAAAGCGCCTTGGGATGAGCAAAAATAGAAATGAGACTCAAGGTCCTGTGTTTCAAACCATTTTATATCACTACAGTGTATAGTTTCAGTTCTGCAAAGCTTCTTTATCTGTATATTGAAATATATGTTTAAGATCATTTGTTTTATCTAAATATACCCAAGTATTTAAATCTATATTTACACGTAAGAGCTTGGCTCAATGAAGTCAAAAGCAAAATGTGATAACTGAGTTTTCATAGCAAGTCAGACTGTAGCTGTAACACACTTCTGAACAATATGCAAACTGTGACATATATTGCAGTTAATGTCATAGGAGGAAGGGAACATTTCTGGCACAGGGAAAAGATTGACACTGACAGCTAATGGAGGAAAAATACAGAACTCCTAAATCACACCAACAGCACACATAAAAGTTGAAGCTGTCACAGATCTAAGAGCTCTAGAAAAGAAAATACAAACTCTCCATTCGTCTAGCCAACATCAGAAAATGAGGCAAAAGTGTGAAACCAGAAAGGAGTATAAATTCATTCCAATTGCTCCCAGATGTCTCAAGCAGGGAAAAGGAGGAGATTAAATCAGCTGTAATGAAAGAGAGGGAATCCACTGTATCCAAAGCAGAGCAGGACAAAAGTAAATTGAACCCCACATTGCCGGTGCTGAAAAATGAACAGTGTTTTCTAAAGGAGAACTTGATCTGAGTACAAGTAAAATGAGTTCTCTGTTAGGTTTGATTTAAGAGGAGAAGTAAAAAAACCCATGGATAGACCACAGGAACAAACCCCCTGATTTAATTCTAACAAACTACACTGAATTCTGCAGATGGAAGAATGACAGGAAGGTCTAAGTGGATAAGAGGTTACTGTAGATTCCACTAAAAAAAAAAAAAAAGGCAGCCTTTCCAGCCATTTCATTACTCCTAACACAGTACCTGTGGCTTGTTGAACCATTTGTTTTCTCCTCTTTGTGAGCTTCATAATTTTACTAGTTCGATACTGAGTTCTGCGTTTACAGACGCTACAGAATCCGCAAAGGTAAAACTGGGAGAAATGTGACAGAAGTCATCGTTTTCTTTGTCAGCCAGAAGTCTCCCAAAGAAGTGCTGCATATCCTATTGCTTCAAGTGTTTACTACACCGGACACGGGATAGACATCTGTGTATAGGCTTGCCCTGGCAAAGGAGTGGAGTGGGTAACCTCATCTACCCTTTCAGTCTCTGAGCTCTGATGATTCATATTTTGCAAGAGCAGCTTTGCTTATAAATAAGAGCAGGTTTAGCAAGTGAAACCAGTTAGCTATAAGCACAAGCTAAACGCATGACTCCTAACAAAAGGAAGAGCTTGAAGTCAAAAAGAGCAACTCCTCTTGCTGTGAAATGCTTTCCAGAGTTTAATTTCACATGTAGGACCAGTAGCACTCACAGCAGGAAGGCAGAATGAGTCATGTGGGGATGTCGGGAACTGGGATGAGAAAGCATTGCAAAAGTACTCATAACGTAAATTGCTTATCATCCTGTCCTTTGTTCTTCAACAGAGGTGACTTTAGCACTGTATCCTGTTCCAAGGAAAGAGAAAAAACAGGAGGGTGCTAGATTGAAGGCTAAGCCCACCAGCATTCTTACTGTCCTGAAAGGCAGCACAATTTTTTCTCATTCAGTGCTGTAATGTGGGATAAAGGAGATAAAATAGTATTTTTACAAAGTGGCAGTACTTTTTTGTTGCCCTGTTTATGTAAGGACTTATTTATTTCAGAGAAGACGAGAGAGAAAAAAAACATCATTGTGGTTTAACAGAGTTCCTACCTGTTTTCAGAGTCCTTTGCACTATTCTACATGATAAAGTACAATGCAAAAGATGTTCTCATATCTTGGCAATGACAGAAACTAAAAAAACCCCAAAAACCAGCCTCCATCCAGTTTATCTCCAGTTTGGTCCTGCCTTATCATTCTTACCACTGGCAGTTTAGTTAAGAGAAAAGGAGCTACTGAGGAAGACGGGGGATTTGCCCAGCTCCATCTCAGGACAAGAGCACACATCCTCAAAACAGCTTATACTGGTTGCCATTTCACAAGGGCTTTTACTCTTGAAAACTACCTGAACAGGTGAGTCTACTTCACTTACCCTGTGGAGAAAAAACCCTGAAACTCTTCCCACCACTCTTCTCTGGAATGGATGGCTGAAGTGGTGTCTTCTGGTAAAAGCAGAATAGCCACAGTTAGGAAATGGGTACAAGGATCAGTTCTAGCTGCTTATATTTAGGGGGTTTTGTGTTCCTAAGGATTGACATTGTCGTAACCTTTTTTTCTCACACTTTTTTTCTATTTACTGGTAGAAAAAAATATAGACACAGATATGTCCTAAAAACTGTTCATTTTAAACAAAGCATCAGGTACCAAATGCTGATTCACACATCAGAAACTCCAACATTCCTCTCCAGCACTATCTCAGCACAGATCCTACTACACACATAGCATAGTATCAAACTAACTTCTTCAGGGAGAGTGATTTTATGATGTGGCAGGTAATTCATTTTGTTGTGAAACAATGAAATCAGGGCAAAGACAATCTATACTAGCATAGTTTATCCTCCTCCTTCAGTAATGTGTTTTCCTCGTCTGTTTTTGCTGCTTCCCATGAAGCAATGACTTTAAACCAAAATCTTCCCTAATTCAGAGTAAACAGTGTCCTGCCAAGCTTTGGGAAACATTGAGATGTCTCATCACAGTGGAGGTCAGTCAGTTCACTTTGTACATAAGAGTGTAGCCCAATGTTTTGTTCCTCCGACAGAGAACAGAGTCAACTATGGGAGCAGTGCAAAATCCCAAGAGGCCCTTTCCTCCCCACACCCATGGCAGTCTCAAGGCAAAGTGGGGGAGAAATGATCCCCCCATGACCCAGTGATATTTAACACCTGCCTGCACTGGGACAAGTGGCCAGACTCCATGGGAACCTGAGAACAGAGAGCAACAGTAAACACACTGCAAACTTGTTCAAATAGACATTGTCCTGGCTCTAAAATGTACAAAGGGGCAACATATTTATGAGATTTTGGCTTTTTAATTTAGTTTTGGTATCTCCAAAATGGGAACCATTAACTTCTTTCCCTTGATGCCTTCCCTGCTGTGGTGTGGGAGGAGTAGCCAAATGACATTTCCCTTCTCCTTTGCCTGTCCACATCAAGTTCCTGAGAAGCTGAGCAAAAGGAAGATCCTCTGTCTGGTTGGCTTAGGGCTGAGCAAGTCACCTGCTTGGGAAACGTGTCTGTCACATGCAGGGACTTTCTGCTTCATAAGGGTTCAGAGAGAAGGAAGAGCTTTTCCCTGCTACAGCAGGGAATCTGGAGATGGAGGAAGAAAGGAGTACAGATCTCTAATTCAGAGCAGATTAAAAAGATAGTACTGGAAAATAGATCTGTATTTATAGACATACCCCCACAACTATAGACATACCCCCACAACACAAGGATCGTACCACTTCACTCAGCAGTGGGAGACTTGGGAACATTCATAGCCTAGATTTAGGTTCAGTTATTGCGGTTTTAGTGTGGCATTATTATTTAGCTTATTTAACTTTTCGCATATATATGTAAGCCAGTTAGACTAAGCTCCCTTTAGTCACTGGACAGAAAAGGGCATTTCCAAGCCATTGTTCACCTACCTCCTCTATTGTAAAAGATTTCTGCAGGCTGAGACAAATTGAACTTTTAGTGTCTTTCACCTGGGGTAATTTTTCTCTAATCCTCACAAGGTAAAATATTTTATAGACCTAAAGTGAGTCTTCAATAAAAGCAATCTCCTAGAAAGTATCCCAGTAAAGATAAGATAATATTTACTTTATTAGGCAGCTTCTTTTACTACGCGACACTTTTTAGATAATCCCTTGAACATCACCTGTCCTGCACCACAAATTAGCACTAAAGTGGCCTGCTGGCAGGGTCATGTGTCTATAAATGAGATCCACAATTAGATATCCTGCCCAAATCGCCATCCACGTTGCTATCACTGCTCAGAATCACTGTAGGGGCAGTGAACTCTGCCTACCAAAGTAGCTGAATGTGCCTGTCCATCAGTCTGCCAACTCCTTCCACCCCAAAATCCAACTTGTCACTCATCTGAATTTCAGAAGCTGAGATGGCATCACAGCCCATTTCTTCCTGCTGGCACACATCCTGGGTCACAGGACGGTGAGGAGCTCCAGATGCTCCTTGTTGATCACATGCACCCTAACAGCACTCCTTTGAAGAGGGTGCAATTGAGGCAACATTGCAGTGCCCGGGCCACCTGCCTTACCTACCCCATCTGTCAGCAGATCAGAGGATCCCCTGGCCTGCATGGCACATCCTGGGGTGGGAGAGACACCACCACTATGAATTGTAAATGCATCAAGCAAAGGTGGATAGGGATGGAGCCAGGTGGGAGCTTCATGTTAAAACACACCAGGACCTGGCAGGTCTGAGGACTGCAGCTGATGGTTTCAGGGAGGAGTCACATTTAACATATCTGAGCTGGAAGGACAGGTTAGTCATGCATATGGCCTAAAGCAAGGAAGAAGCAGAGATGAAAGCTGGGGAATCCTGAAGAGATGAGAGGTGCAGGTACACACACCCCAATAAAGAAAACCCCAAACTTTACTTTGGGAAGGACAGCTTGCTCTGGTGTAAGAAGTACACAAAAACTGAACATCTGCAAATGCTTTGTTTACCTTCTTCCCCATATTAACAGTGCACACGTTTCTATCTCCCACTTAACCAAGGGAGTGGCTGCTCACATCTGATATAGCCTGATGCAGGAGTGAGCATGGTTGCGGCAAACAGCCTTCCCTCTGTTATCCTCAATGCTTTTGTACTTGTGCATGTGTATCCAGGGCACATCCTACGTTTTTTTGACCTAAGAGGTTAGGGTTCCTGACTCACAAACTAAGCAGATGGTCCATAAGGTATGTAACTGATCTGCTAAAAGATGCTAAATAGTAAATAGTATTAATTTTCCTATTAGATGAGCCAGAGATCCACAGAAAGCTTGAAGGCTACTGGTGATCTGATAGTCCAAACTTTTGGAAATCACTCCTCTAGGAGTCCTCTCCAGGCAATCTTCTAAGTTGTCTGTCCTTTGTAGGAGAGAACAAGCAGAGCTATCATCACCCAAGTGAGCTGAGTTCAGCTGAGTTAAAGCAGAGCTCTGTCTGTAATCCACATCTAGTCATGTAAATGAATCTTAACGTCCATTATGGACACACAAGCAAGGGGTTGGGCACACACTCCCCTGTGGTACTTTTCTACATCCTTTCTCTTACCCTGCACTACACACAAGACTGACTCAGATCACAGAACTTCTGACTCTGCCTTGGAGTAAGCACTTGACACGGGGTAGTAAGTACTAGGCAGCTAATACACAATAATATGTCATTTAGGAAAAACTTATTTGCAGGCCTGTATCACAATATCACACAAACCTTTGTTTTCTGTACACTCAGTAGACAGACAAGCCAAGCAGAGATTGAGAGTTTGGGCTGGCTCTGTAGTGCAGACCTGTCCTACTCACACAAAAACACTATCCCAATCACAGAGGATCTGGAAAACAAACTACAGGCTCCCCAAATTTCTGTATGAAGCAATCACAGTTACACAACTCATAATTGAGTTTACTGCACTTAACTCTGTTCTTTATTACAGTGTTGACTAATGAAATCTTACTTTAGAACAAAACCCTGCTTCTGTTAACATTGGGGTGTTAACATAATTATTCATTGTCTGCATGTTGTGCTTGTGCCAATGCTAAAGAGCAGATGTTAACAGTGAAATCTGAAGAGTTTATTATAAGCAAAAATAATTAGCTTCCTGTTCTGTAGGAACAAGCCTGTTGTCCACCAGACTAATTAGAACATCAGTCAGTCTTGTGTCATGTTGTAACCAGATCTCTGAAATGTTATTTTTTTAAGGTTCGGAGGCCTGACAATGAGGCAACTCATCTGGATATCATATGAAAAGCCTGGCTGCTTCCATTTATCTCTATACCACCTTATTCACTGAAAGGTCATTATACAGCTAAGATGCTGCTGTAATTATTTTTGTCCTTGATACTGTTACATGCTATGACTATAATAAAATGGCATTTTTATTTCTGTAGTCTACAAGCTCCTGTGTGAATAGACATTAAAAAAAAAAAAATATATATATAATCTGGGGAAATTTGAAGCTGAAGTCAAAAGCAACAAATACAGAGAGTCCACTTAAGAAAATATATGAATCAATTGTAGAGACATCAAGGAGAACAGTGACCAAACATCTGAGAAGGTACATGGTAACTGTTTTCAAGACATGGAAGATTTCTGTAAATAATGAATTAATTAATCATCCTTCCAGCATTTGTGTTAGATGGGATAAGATTTAACCTGAAGCAGTGAAGATTTCATTGAAACATGAGGAATAGACTTTCTAGGAAGACTGTAGATAATGTTTTCTCTGAGCAAGTTAGACATCTGACATCATTGTGGATTCTGCCATGGGATAAGATTAGATGACCCCTGAAGGTTCCTTCTGCTTTGTGACTATATGGGATAGTTGGTCAGGCTGTCAAGGCAGTGAAACAGTCGCCCTGAGATGAGGGGTGAGGGTCAGAAGAACAGTAAAGTTGTCCAGGGTCACTGGAACAAGAGCTGGCAGAAGGCTCTAGTCATGAGGTGTCAGGAGAGCTTAGGTGACAGCAAAGGCCCACAGGAGCTACTACAGGACCAGATTTGGGACTTGCACAGGGGAATGGTTCTAAAATGCAGTTTTAAAGAATCTATGTAGTAAAAAAAAATTGAGTCCACAGGCTATGTTTGAAAAGCAGGCCTTTATCTGGCTATAGCGCCTTACAAACACACAAAAGGAATCTTCTCAATGTCAGAGATGGGTCCGCATCCAATTTCTTCAATGCCAGGCTGTTGAGAGCCAATCATTCTCATACAAAGCTTTATCTGGAAAGATCAATGGTTAATAGATAATGGTGACTTATTTTTCTAACCAGCTCCGTGCTCACACAGGAATTTTTATAATTGGCACGTAAAAACTCAGCCTAAAATACCCAGGGTAGGCTCTGTCACTGCAAAACATGCCATACGAACTATAGAGGAGGTGAGTGGAGCCAGGCACCCAGATATTTTAACATGTAATCCGCTTTCCAGAGAGCTTCCAGCTCCAAGGCTGAAACATCACCAAATCTTTTACTACATCTGCTCAAAAAAACAAGACCAAAAGAGCAGGGATCGGTTCATACAAATCTCTCCTCAGATCTGTGTTGTGCAATCCTGGTTTCTGTTCCTCTTCTTGCAATAATAAGCTGCAACTGCTGCTTCAGGAATTCTACAAAGGGTGCAGTTTATGTAATATCCATTTAGAAATGACAAAGCTTTCTTTTCTGGGCCTTTCATGTAGTAGTCCACCCACATGCAGGCGGTGCACACGAATGACGTATCACCCGGGGGCTGAGACTTGCTGCAGAAATTGATAGTAAGCCGTTGTTATTCTAATTATGTGGCTGTCTTCCTTAATTAAAGCTATGCCACAGGTCATTTACCCTGGTGCAGAGTCCACGAACATTAATCCTGGCACTGTTTTGGAATCAGTGAGTTCTCATTAGCATAGGATTGGCTGTGAGGAAAGTATAATCATCTGAAACCCTTTACAAAGGAATGTAAATTAGCATCCATGCCTCCCGTGTACTATTGACATAGTGAATTATTTTACTGGCTAGAAATGAAAATGAGCACGGAGCAATGACATTCATATTTGCAGCTCAGGCTGTACTCTGTTTGCAGGGGGGATTTGTGTGTGTGTCTCTACCCACAGCCAGAAACTGCAATTATGATCTCGATGGCTCAGCAGCTCTTGAAGCTGACGCTCCTCCCTATGCAAAGCACTGCAATCTGTTTACACTGAAGTAATGACTGAGAATGAAAAATAGACTTTATAATGCCTTATTAATCTTGGTGTGCTTCACTCAGAAGCACGGAGCGACATATTAGGAGTGGATTTAGGTTTGGGAATGGTTTCTGAACCCCCTTCTGATAACAAGAATAATTCTCCAACTTGTCTAATCAAATAATGTTTGAACTTTGGTGACAAACCATGTTTCAAGATGTTTGTTTGGTTTTGCAAAGATTGGAACAGGCCTCAAGAAGAGAAAAAAATGGCTGTTTTTTATCAAGTACCTCAGCACTGATTCCACACATCATCAAGAACATGACCTACAGCTGATCAAAAAGCATCCCTCCAAGGAGACCAGCTGACAGTGATCACCCATGCTAGAGACAAAAAAAGACACCACATCGAGGAACAGAAGCTGGATACTCTGACCACGGGTCCCCTATTCCATCTATCCCACACCATTGCTTTTGTATTCCATGATTACAGCATCATGGAAACCATAGATGCAGTTTTACAATAGGAATTGTTCATCTAAACAGTTGAGTTCTTCTTTACTTGGAATAATTACTTCCCTGGCACAGTTCCCAACCTGTTCAGAAGCCAGGCAGTGGTCACAGTTAATAGCCAACCATGGCCAACAGTATCATGACTATAATTTTGGAAATTCATTTTCAGAACAAAGACTTATGCTCCTAATAGTAAAATACAGTCAGTACATTAAGCTGTGATACAAATTAATATAATATTTTTCATGTATCAGAAAGCTGTATTATTCTACATGAATAGAGTCAGAGTAGTTCTTAAAGTGGAAAACATCAGGGAGTGGCAGGTGTCCTGGTTCGAGTGAAAACAGAACTAATTCTGTTCAGTACAGACAGTGTCTGCTGCTGGCAGGGATAACACCCCGTGTTCAGAGTTACTACCAAGGATTGGTGTGCAGACCAAGGCCACTGCTGGATCTTTTGCACCACACTGGGGGTGCAGAAAGTGAAAGGCCGCACCTGCAGGGAGAAGCAGACAGGGCAGGTGACCCCAAACTGGCCAATGAGCTATTCCAGCCCATATACCTCATATTTGGTATAAAGCAGAGGGATCTGGAGGGTCTACAGTTTTTTTTGGGTTTTGTTTGCTTGCTTGCTTGCTTGCTAGTTTTGTTTTGCTTGCTAGCTTGCTTGCTTGCTCACTTGCCCTCTTTCTGGGGGCTCCCGGGCTCTTCTCCCCTGTTGGACCGCTTTGCCAGCTTTGCTTGGCTTGGCTCAGGTCCTCTCTCGCTTCCTTCCTCGGAGCATCCAAGGAAGACTCTGTCTGTTCTGCCT
>JAAGNO010028417.1:0-24738 GCA_033439905.1 Ceryle rudis | reverse complement strand
GGGGGCTGGGGTGGGGCAACCGGGCGGCAGGGGGGCCGCCCGCGCCCCACCTAAAACCTGGTTTTAAGAATCCAAACAAAAATCCACACAAATCCATAAAAAAAAAAAAAAAAAAAAATTATAAAATCAAAACCTCCTTGCCTACTCGTCAACCCCCAGAACCGTCTGCAGGGACAGCAGGAGGCTGCGCGGCAGGCTGAGGGCAGGCGGGAAGGTGCCGCCAGCCTCCCAGCTTCCTGCTCGGCCCGGACGATTTCCCTACTCCACAGAAAGTTGCTTCAGGAGCAACGTGTGTCTTCAAAGGAAGTAAAATTGCTCAAAAGTTCCCTCCGCTGAAAACAGTTTCTATCCCGCTTCCTATATATAAAGTTCCACCTCTGAGCGAAGAACAGTCGAGAGAAATTTCATTTCAAAAGGAGACATCTTCAAAGAGATAAAAGCATTCACAAACAAGAGTGGCTCCAGCCTGTTGTACCTGTAGTAAAACTACAAAAGCTACTAAAACCAGAGAAATAAAATGACTGCTAGAGAGCTGATGTGCACTTTTCCAAGAACAGCGGGTTACCCTTTCAAATTTCCCTCGGTTTGTTGATTTCACCTACGAAACCCGTAGCATGATTCAAGCCTTTTGTCTCCGGGATACGCATTTAAACAAAAACCCCCGTCACCTACCTCTGAGGAAACCGGAGCCGCTCGCAGCACAATGTGCCGTGTGTGTGCTCAGCATACCTGGCTCTGTCACACCCTGCCCACAGAGCCATGACACCAGGGCCGGGCTATGCCAGTAATCCGGTGAGATACTGCAAAAGGAACCCCCAGGACGCTGCCGGTGAAAAGGGCACTTTCTGGTGACTCAGTGGGTGAGATTTGGTGCTGCTTGAGCAACACACGGCTGAGGAACGGAGCAAGGACCCTTTCTGTTGACACACAAGAGGGTCCCCAGTAGTGGTGAGAATAGGTCTGCACAGATGTTCCAGTGCTAGTTTCGGTAACAGAAACAGCCTAGCTGGGTTACCATACGATAATGTTCTAGTCTAGGGAATCATTTTTTATCCACACACACCACCACCCCACCCCCAGCAGCATCTGCAGTTCAGATGGGACCGACAGTATGGTAAAGGTTATGCTAACAAAACCGCTTCTTCACATTCCCGCTAATTTCAGCATTCAAGTGGTGCGCATACTGTGCTCAAGTGACAGTGCTCACCAGAATGGTACATAGCTCGAAAGGAAAAAGAAACAAGGAAAAGAAAAGAGAATGGGGAAAAAAAAAAAAAGGAATGAAATGGCTTCACAAAGACCACACAGCTCACCCAGCAGCGAAAGCAAAACCTCATGCAGAGGTGCGTTCTTTAAGTTAGACATACCAGGCACTAAACACAGCTGAACTGCAGGCTCAAGGAGTTCCACAGAGACCAGCCAAAGTACCCAGAGCCCTCAAGTGTGTATGATCTGCTCCAAAGTCTATTCTGCTCTTTTGGGTTTTTTTTTCACTGCTTGGGCTACCCCTGGGCTTAGCACACAGAGAACAATGTTCAGAAAATATTAGTGAGATTAAAAGGTAAGAGACAATTAAAGATCTTAGTCTTATGGATCAAATGATTCCCCTAAAAGCAACTAAGAAAACAAAGTTTTCTTAAGAATTATAGAATGGTAGCGGTTGGTTGGAGATCATGGAGTCCAACGCCCCTGCCAGCGCAGGATCACCCAGGGCAGGCCCCACAGGAACAGAGCCAGGCGGGCCTTGAAAGTCTCCAGAGCAGGAGACTCCACAACCTCTCTGGGCAGCCTGGGCCAGGCTCTGTCACTCTCACAGGAAAGTTTTTCCTCCTGTTGAGGTGGAACCTCCTGTGCCTCACCTTGTTACCATCACCTCTTGTCCTGTCGCAGGACACAACTGGAAAAAGACTGTCCCTTTCTAAGAAACGGAAGCTTAATTTCATTTCTTTCTTTTCATTTGTAACCAATACCAAGCACACAAACACAGCTGACACTGAAGCCACGGTGGCTTCCTGCACATGAAAATAACTGCCTAAAAAGTGACTTCTCCAAATCCCCTCAATCCAGCAAATCCCCAAGAAAAGCCCAAATGCCAACTTACTATTAGAGGGTAATATAGACACTCTAAAGTTTGGGCAGGCTTTTGATGGCCATCAAACTCAGAGCAATGCAGGACCAAGCTGAAGGGGTTGCAAGAGCACCCTTTTGTTTCTGGCACAGAGAGGAGCTTCAGCTCAGAAACATCTACAGGTAGAGCAGGAAGAGACGTTGGTCAGGCAGGTGGTTACACGGACACATAGGGCCTTACAGCCAACCCTGAAACCTTCAGTTGTACATGGAAACTCACAAACAGGGCAGGTGCCAGTGCATCCATGTCATGAGATTTATGTAAAGGAAAAGCAGAGGGAACTGGAAAAAATGTGATGGAATTGGCTTTACTGGCAGGATGATTCATATGACTGAACTGCTAAAATCACTGGTTACTACCTCTTAAGAGGAGCAGAGTAGATTCTAGCTTAGGGACATTGCTGGGTTTTGCTGTTGCAGGTTGCTGAGAGGCAATTTGATTACAGTGTGCGAGCTGTATCACGGGGAGAAAAATGCCAGTTCTGAGAGCTCTAATCAAATAGGAAAAGGCATAGCAAGAACCAGAACAATGGCTGAGAGCTGGAGTTAGAAAAATCCTAATGAATCATCTAGTTCGCATTTGTTACAGAGCGATTATCCCGTGGAACAAAACGCTAAAGAAGGGCTGTGTTCTCTGCCCCTTGACGTCCTTGGAGCCAGGCTGATTGCCTTTCTTAGAAAGCGCACTGTCAAACTCAAAAATAAGAGATTGCACTCCACGCAGGGAGAACTGGCTGTAACTTGATGATACAGGAGGTGACACTAGATGGGTTGAAGTCCCAACCCTGAAGGTACAAGTTTGGACTCCGCTTACCAAGGACACAGCATTTTCTGCCCCTACTTCAGCTCCTCGACTGATCGGCGCATAGCCCCTAGGAAAGCAGGTTACACAAAGCTAACCTTGAAATGGTGATTGCAACACAGTGGTGTTCTCATAGCCTTGGTGATCAAGGTGGACAGCATCTTTCCAGAAGCTGGTGGTGCTGTGTTCTGTCTAAAAGCGAGGAAGCTCCCTGATACTGGGACCACTACCGAGAGGTGTGTAGATACAATGAAAAGCAAGTCTGAGCTTAGCTAGCTCACCCCTCTGCTTCTCCCTGATGAGGCATGTCATCTCTGCTCCCGAATGAGCTCTGGCCACTTTCTGTAGGTTCCAGCCAACAGATATTACCGAGGGATAAGAAATCCAACAGCCTTTCCACAGAAAAGTAGCACAGCCTTGGGCACGTTTCTAAAAGCTCCTCAGCCCCATCACTGTCTTGTCCCCGTGGCCTCAAACAGATACTCTAGATGAGACCAAGTGAAACCATGCCAAGTCCTTAACCACGCTCTGCTGAAAGGTACTTGCAGACATCTTGCTGAGTGTTCAAGGAGGAAAAGAATGAATTCACTTGTTAGTAGCCCTGCTTTCTCCCAGTGCAGTCAACAGAGCTTGTCCCTTCAGGGATTATTTTCTCCCTTTCATTATTTTGCTAGTATCTTAAAAGCCTGAAAATGTTTATTTTATCCTAGCCTGCACTTATTGATTTTCCCCATCTCCAGAGTTCGTGAGGTCAGTATGAGCAAAAGCACTTCTGTTTGACAACAGCTATAGCTTATCTTTGAGAAAACAAAAACAGATTGGCTGGAGCACCAATATTAACTACGGTGATGTAGTCCAATAGCTGGCCCGTGGGCTGTCCTGGCCTACAGGAAATTTATGAGCAGCCTTCCCCTTCTCCCCCAAGGGGCAATGACTGATCTTCTGATTCTAGATGACAGCAACTGTCTTCTCTGTCCCCTCCTTCCCTTTTGCCAGCTGTTGCTGTGAGGGAAAGGGAGGAGGGGGCTGTTTGCGGAGGGGAATGGTGGCTTGGGCAGCCTGTGGAAGGCAAAACCCAGAGCTGAGCCTTCTCGATAAGCAGATTAGACCTTACCTAAACTAAGCAGTTACTACAGCCTGAGGAACTAGACCATCAAGAAGACATCACATTGCTGTTTTGGAAATAAAGAAAATGCTTTTCCATCTTTAGCCCAGCTTACTTAGGATCCAGATCCCTTCTTCAGTTAATAAAAATCTTGGAAAAATCACTTTTTGTACATCATAAAGTCACAACGATCTCGAATACACAGCTGTCAAAGGACTGGAGTCTCCCCAAAGTAACACTGCCAAAATGCACACCAGTGTAGCCACCACTATTGTCAGGAGCAGTAACTGCCTATAATACTCTTAACACGTCAGACTGTAAATAATTATGACTCAAAACAGCTTTTGTCCTTTACATGTGTTTTGCTTAATCTGTTTCAAAATCAATCACAGGGACACACACGCAGAGCCTCCCTTAGAAAAACAAAGCTCCACAGAACACCCAACTACAGCATCACAAACCCCCTCCAGATATAAGCCTTAACCTGACCCAATTTAATGAAAGGCCCTATCATCAGATGGTCATCAAGGCTGCAAGAGCAGCCCACAGGGCCACGACAGAAGTCTCTCTAGCCCTACCCACTCTGGAACTTCAGCAGCTCTGCAAGAGCCTGAATCACAACCCTGCAGTTACACATCTGCATTTCCCCTATGCCCTCTGTATCTCCTTGCTTGCTTTTTCTTTTTTTCCACTCAGAAACTTTTTAGGTGTTGCTAACAATTGATATTATGCAGCAGCATTTATAAGCTCATTCAGCTTGGAATGAGATGCTTCTCGTGTGCGACGCTGTACCATGGAGACCTTGCTGACTGTCAAGCAGCTCTTCCAAACCAGGAAAGGGGGATACACATTGGCATAAACCTCCATGGTTTCCATCAGTCTCTCAAAGAGGCCCTCTATCTTAAACTACCTAGAGACCAGGTTCTTAATTTAGCTCTTTAAGTTGTGTTCAACACTCAGTGATGTGAATAACCCCCTGGTTATCATCCTTCTCCCTCCACGCTCATGTGACACGTCTCACTGAGGAGAGCTCTGGGCACTGGTGTGCTGAGACCTGTCTGCGCAGGGCAGCGTGGCCAGACCACGTCACCTTCCGAACCATTTCATTAAGCAGAGAAGATACAACAGCGCCCTAAAATGCGCAAAAGTTTTAAAATCTCTCAGAAGGCAAATTAGGCTTAATCTCAACGTTGAAAATCTAGTCGCATTTTAATTCCTTGAATTCAACAGAAGCATGATGGAGGCAGAGGCAGTGAATAGAAGGACAAACCCCTGAACAGCAGCTGGCATCCAACGGCCTAGTTCCTTTCTGACCATCGTGCTGTAGTGTTGAAATGATAAACTGGATGTGTAAGAAGCTCTATATCCAGGAAAACATTTTGCTTTTGTGTCAATATGAGCAGCTGCTCTCACCCTCTCCTACAGTCCTATGTAAGTGCCTGAATATTTGTGAATTTTTCAGTTACAACATTTGTATAGCATTCCAGCCTGCCTGGCATACAACAGCTCGTGCCAACCAAAACTTAAAAAGCAAACGAAAAAAAAACCCTCCAAACATCCCCAAAGCACCCTAACCTCCCCCACAGCCAACAAGAAAAAAACCCCAAATATTTCCAGGCCCAGCAGACTGCTCAGCATCCCAGTATCGGGAGGCAGCTGGTACAGCAGGCACACACCACTGCACGCTTCGCCATTTCTTAGCGAAGGGCCTCTGAGCTTCAGGACTGTTGAATGTAGTGATCCATCTCCAGAAGTACTGACCTTCATTATACTCAGAGGAGTCTCAATGCTCCAAATAAATGGAGTTTGTGGTCTTACCTCAGATCCCAGCGGGGACTACAATTACTAGTATGCCACATTTTTGGCAAGTCTTGTCCCATGTTTGAATGAAGGATGTTGAGCCTGAACTGCTGCCTCCTCCCACTAGAGGAGTCAGATTCTGCAGATGATAATGTGCATATTTGCCATTAGCATCCCACTTCTCAGAACAGCTAAATACTTGAGGTCTGATTAACTAGCATTTAAGAATCCAGTGTGGAATGGACAGTTACAGAAATAGCGTTCTTGCACTACCCCAGCATTTTATGAAGGGGCTGCCAGGTCCGTGTGGCAACAGAGGAATCCCAACACAATAAGGACAGACCCAACAGTTACCAATTCATAAACAGCTTCCTGGCATCGCACAAAAGCGCTCAAACCATGAGAAGGGGATCCTTACAAAAACAACATTAACAGAAATGGTTTCACTGTTTGTTTTTGCCCACATGAGGACAGATAAAAGATGTCACACAAAGTGGAACAGACTGGAACCGTACAGCTCTAACTGCCTGGTTTTCTCAGGCAAGTTGACTTAACTCATTTTAAGACCAAATTTCCTCGAACAACTTTGAAAATTCCAGCTTCATACCAGCAGCTGTAATTAGGCCTGAGCATCCATTGTCCCAGGCATTTTCCCCAAAACGACAATCGCAGTCTCGTGACCTCATGCGATGTATGTTCATACATCACCAGGGTCACTTCAATTTACAGTAGCCCAAGCGGACTGATGCGCTTGCAGTTAAAAAACCATCTCTAGCATCAGCACCTGAGGGGCCAATCTGTGCTCTCTGAAGAGGGGGTTCTGTTATTTCACACTTAGTAACTTTCCCGCCTTTTTAGCATTTACAGGGAAGCTGTTTGGTTTATAATAGGACATTGGGGATGCACTCTTCTGGACTAACAGCAGTGACATCCTTGGGCCGAGTGATTGCCTGCGATTACATGGGACAGGATTTGACAGCCAGATACATCGGATGGAAGGAACTAGCTGTTAGTGGTTCAACAGTTTCAAGCTCTGAGGTCTGCACTGGTGACCGGTTCACTTGATCGATCAGAACAGAACATGCAGGGGTTGCTTTGCTAGTGGATTTCACCGCTCAGTTTGTAAAGAGACCAAGAACATTGGTCAAAGAGCTCTGTGGATATCACAGCAAGTACTGTACTGGGAGCATTAAATAAATAAATAAATAAATAAAAAGGTAAGAAAAAGCTAAAGTCCTTCTTCAAAGCCAAAGCACTACTCCAGAATGAAAAAGCTGAGCTTGGTTTCTACCCAAGGTAATGGTGGCTACAGGTACTAGTGAGATTCTCTGAAGGAGTCACACTTTGGATGTAGTCAAGGTCAGGGAATTTAAGAGCAATTTGGAGAAGAACATCCAAATTAATCTGAGATCATTCATATCTTAAAAGGGAAGAGGAAGAAGGAGGTTCTTAATCCACTGCTTAGGTAAAGTAGCATGGAGTAGGGGGTAGGTAGATTTGAACTTCAGCTTATCTTTTATGGGATAGAGAACTAAAGGAGAGGGGAAAAAAAAGCAGTGAAAGAGATGCAGAGAGAAGGGAAACATGGTGCCAGTGACAAAGTTAACTGCAGCTCTGTAAATTAGCAGCAGCTACTATGTCTTAGTCCAAGCAACCTTGTGTTCTAATTGGAGAACTTTTAAATTAGGCTTCATTTTCATCACAGAAGGGAACTGATCACGTAGTGAAACGTTAGTTGTGATTCATGTAGGTGTCTTACATCTGGATCATCTTCCTCGTATGCAAACAGATTACAGCCAGTGAGTAATTACCTGACCAGGGTTTAGTGCTTGGTATTTTAACAGGGACTGTTTCGCAAAGCTGAAACAATCATGAGTCCAATTAGTCAGGAGAAATGTTAGGGAATGATAAACAATCTAGGATGCCCCTCATTTCCTGAGAAAGACGCTATTAAAACCCCCTACTATTACCGTAAAAAGGACAAATTTTGATAAATTGAAATCTAGAAATAAGATGAATTGATAATGAAGCAAACGGACACAGAATATTCTGTAAGCAACATGTTCATTTTCAAGTCTATTTTATCATAAGGGCAGTGTTGACAGGATACTACCTCATCATCAGATAAAGGGGCAATGCTGTCAGCAACAGACTGCACTGCACTCTGAAGCTGCTAAGGCCTAGACACTTCTGAGTCAGGACTTCAGAGACTGTTAAAAGAGCAGGATGAAGGTTCTCTGGTCTGCTGACACAAGACAAGCTGATAATTTAACAGGAAGAACTTCCAGGGGCCTGGAAGGATGCTCCTGTAGTGCCAATATTTTATAAACATAAATATAGGCCTGTCAGCCTGGCATCAGTCTTGAGTAAAATAATGTAAGGCCTGACACGGGCCTCGACTAATAGAGAAACAGGGGGATCATAGAATTAGTAACAATGAACAAAAGTTTATTAAAAGGCAGAACTTGCCAAATTAATTACATCTTTATTATAATGGGATCAAAAGTTGGCTTGTTTCTGGAAAGGTAGTGACATCAACTGTAATGGACTTGAGCAAAACACTTAACGTGGTGGCTCGTGACATGCTGACTAGGGATCCACAACAGTTCAGGCTTCCCCTGGCACGTGAATTGAATTAACCCTGGCTATATATATCTATATATATGACAAGTCACAAAATGTAAGTGGGGAACTATTACTAAGCAGGTTTCTGAAGGAGTCCCTCAGGAATTTGAGCTTCGTTCGGTTTACTGCATTATTAGTGACAAGGAAGAAAGCAGTCAACAGCCATGTCCACTGCTACAGCATTTAGTAAGTAAGGACGGCTGAGCTTACTGCTGGGCTGCTTGGCAAGTTGGAATAATCATTTTTAACATCTGGGAACACAGAGCACAGGTCGTATGGGAAAAAGGGTTCTACTCTGGAAAGCAGTCACTTTGGAAAGGCGACCAGGCTGACAGTGAAAAGTCAACTGAACGTGAGCTCCCAAGGCAAGCTGTAGGCAGAAGGGCTGTGAGCACCACAGGAACCTGGAGTGGGAAGCAAGTGATAACACCTTTCAATTGTGCAGTCACATCTACTTCTGACACAGCAAGTACCGTTTTGTTGACTACCACTCAAGAAGGCTGTTGATAAATAGAAGAGCACTCAGGAAACAGCTGCAAGAAAGATGAAGGGGCTGGGAACGATGTTTTACGATAACAGCTCAAGAAGCACAAATAGGTTCAGATTTTCATGCCGAGGGCTGATTTGCACAGGGTTTTGTGCATATGTGTAGGAAAACTAATTCATCTGTTACAGAGTCATCTCTGTGACAGTGCTGTAAAAAAGCCCTTACCAGCCAGCGTGTAACATGACCTAGACACAAACAAGACACGTTTATTACTAATGAGGATCATTAGCTGGACCAATTCACCAGCAATCGTGACAGTTCTACTTTACCAAAACCCATCTGAGTCAAAGTTAGGCGTTCTTCTGAAACCTGTGTGGTTCAAACAGGAAATGATTTACAGAAGTCTATAGCTATAACATACAGGCTATTGGATTAAATAGCCAGAAAAGGCCCCGTCTGCTCTGATAATCTGTTTTTAAACACAGCCAAACTCAAATGGATATATGTATATGCTCATACACACAGATACACATACATGTGTATAGAAAAAGAAGAATAAAACTTCAGCCAAGCGTTTCTCTCTGTTCAAATGCTTTTTTTCTTTCTGAGCAAGTGCATAGGGGGGGAAAAAAAAAGAGGCTTTAAGTACAACGGCCACCGGTGCTCCTGAAGAGCCTGACACCTCTCCTGACCACCTCTCTATTTCTAGGCTCACTGCTGCAGAACATAACGAACCACAACTGATAAATAGCAAGAGGGCAAGTTTTATAAGCTTTGCTAAATAACAGAATTACAAAGTCAGCTAGAGGGCATTGCTTAAGTGCTTAATTCTCAAGCATACAACAAAATTCTTGGAACTACTGTTTCCAATTAGTACTTTTTAGCAGCTAATTCTTCTAAGATACACACGTCAGCGTAACTACTGCCCATGCCAGCTGCTGGAGCTGCCAGTCTCCAACCTCATCCTGAAATGTAACCTGCAGCAAGACCAAATGCAGCTCTTCTTACATCCAATCACACAACTGCAAGCCAAGGCAAAAGGAATAAGGTAATATTATGTCTGGAAGCGTTGTGCTGGAAACTGCCGGTGTCCTGCTCTTCAGGGCTGTCTGCCTGGGCACCTACAATAGAGTCCTACTTTCCTTCAGAGACACCACTAAGGTAAGGAAGCCTCCGTCAGATCAGTTCTTGCCACATCTCAGTGTACTAGAAAACTTTGGTTGTAGACAGAGCCTCTTTCTCCCTTTTTCTTTTTGTTTGTTTGGATTTTTTTGTGGTTTTTTTTTTTTAAGCCAGAGCACTGTGTTCATTGGCAGACTTCATCACGGTGAAGAGGGATGGGCTGCATACTAGAAAAACCCACTCCAGCAGGAAGAACATTGCAAGGTCTCCGACCCGCGTCATTTCCTAACGTGACTCAGGCAGCCGTATTCACACAGATGTATCCTATGCCTTATGTTATGAATTCCACACATTCACCAGTGTAACTGTAAAGAACATTAAAAATAAAACCTGTGCAAGGGAGGTCCGTGTCTTGCTGTAGAGGATCTGGTTGGATGCAACTGTAACCCAAGTTTTCCTGACGTTCATAAGCTGCATTACTGCCATTAGCAGTTCCTTTATTTGAATTAGAGCCTGGCTGTAGAATCAGGAAATGTGTTTTCTGCTCCAAGGGGAAGAGAATGTAAAGGCTGGCATGTGTTCTTTCAGAATCCTTACGTTCAGCATTGATTCACAGGCAGATCTGAAAGCACTGTACCAAAATGGGTACTGGATGGAAAGTTGCCCCGTTATCCCAAAAGGCAGAGGTGAGGGGCATTTGGTAAACACTGATGGACAGAACCAGACTCCACCTTAATGCTGGTCCCAAAAAAATATAATTCAATTTCCAGACACCTATTAAAAATTTTTTTCTCTTGATGTCACTCGGTGCTTTTAATGTCACCTAGTTCAGTTGTATCTACATTCTCCTCTCCATAAACCACGGTGCTGGAAAGGCTTCCAGACCTCCATTTTCTAAAATTAGTTTCTCTCCTCACAGCTCCAATTTGGAGACTCTTTTAAAGCCTCCCAGTTCTGAAGATTATAAACTTTTATCTCGTTTCCAGACTCAGGTCGTTCCTAGCCCAGTCATTTTGCTCTTTGACTGACACTATCCTTTGGTTTAAATATGTTTCTCTTGCTGTTGTTCACTTATTCATTTTATAGTAGCATATTTATAGATGGAGTCTTGCCTCTCACAGGGCAGATCCTTCCTTCTCTCAGAATGGGTTCCTAGGATGACTGGGGAAAGGATAACATTTTTCTGCACTTGTTTCAGAACTAAGAACTAGATGCAAAACCCTAAGATTTCATCCCTGTTCTGCACAATGCATTAATTCCCCTTATCCGTTCCCCATTTCTCGAACTGCATTTCCCATCTGGCAGGTGGGTTCCATCCTTTGACTGGCCCCCACCTCCCCTCTCCTCACCATCTGACTACACCTAGGTGCTGCGTGTAGGAGAACTCCTTGTTCATCTGTAGGTTTGTAATCGCACATTTTGTCTTGCTGAATCATATCCACTTCAATTCCATTGTGTCTTAAAACGCTCTGTAAACGTAAAACGATACGAATACTGAGTCAGGTCAGGTGTATCGTTGGAACATCATTACTCACTACCCTCGTCTCTTTTCAAAGCTGCCTGGTTTTGTCCCCTCTTCTCCACCTCTATGGTCCTACCCTCCAAGGGCAGATTTGTTCAAACGCTTTCTGCTGTTGTATTCCAGTTCTCTCAGCGTGCTGGAATGGAGAGTCCTGTACTCGGGAGAGGTCCTGGTAATGTTTGTACAGGAGCTGGCAAAGAAACTCCAAACCTTTTCCATATTCAAGTATGTTGATTTTCACTACTCACTTTTCTCTTTGAAACAGAAAACGTGAATCGCAAACCTACTTTTGTTTATCCCCTCAATTTCAATAGAATAAATTCACGATCACTCAAGCTAGGAGAATGTTTTTCATCAACTTCTTTATCATATCCTTAACACTTGCAAGAATCATATTGGAGTCATATCATCTCTTGTTGATTCAGGCACATTTTGATGAGAAAAATCTATTAGATATTATATCCAGGACTATCTGACCTTACATTTAATAGCATTTGCTCTCCAGTCTATTATCTGGGAGGTTTGTCTTTGTATTCCACCTCCCAGTAATATATGGCTCTATAATAACGCTACAAAGATTTTATGCAGATATGATGCTAATAAAAGAGAGAAGCCTTCTAGCCCCAACCTGACAGAACCTTTTGTCTGTGCTGTCCCCTTCCAGCTCCTCACAGCCTGTCTTGTCACCAGCACGAGACAGAAAGCAGAGCGGTTGTCATCCTTGGCGTTTGCTGGATAATACAGATGGATTTCAGAGATGTAATTTACTCAGCATCCAGGTTGCAAGGAAGACTGAGAAGTTTGATACCACACCTGAAGTCAAGTTTTTATGCTAAAATACTCCCCCCAAATAACCCAGTGCCTGCCATTAGTTCTGTTTGCACGAGCGTTGCTCTGCGCCACAGCCAGACAACAGCTAGAACGCAATAGCTGCCAGAGCTTATTTTCTTATCACTGTTGATCCCATCTGCAAAACATTTTCTACCACCGTGAAAAACAGGCTCAGTGATATCCTTGAATCTGAATCTTCAGCTTTTGCTTCTAGAAGCAAAACCAAGGCCTTGGAAATATTACTGTTGAAAAAAAGCTGCCAGATCTGTCCCTCTGAAGAAACCACAACTTGTTGAACCGTGAAGTCCTTCACAAGACACGAGCCACAGCACTTTTATCACCACAAAGTAGCTGGCCCTTGGTACTCGTTGTGGGTTTTCTTTTCCATAAAAATATTATTAGCATTTGGGTTTTGCTTGATTTTTGGTGAACTGAACTCCCTGAGGAACGGGTGGTGAAATACAATGAACTTTCTCACATCTGAGCACCATGGGAATAGCCCAGCCCTCGGAGGAGTGGGCCATAAAACCAACATCATGAAGTAACTGACTTCTTAAAAGGCAGCTTGCCTTCTTAGCACTTGGAAACATCCTCCTCCCACACAAACACGGCGGAGTGGATTTACAGCTCGCTCGGATCATACGGGTAAGGAGCTGATTTGCTTTTGTCAGTTGTCACTGAGAGGGTGAGAAAAACTAGTTTTATAGGAGGCAAAACCCGAGCTGACTCCAGGCCATAAGAATGCCCTGCTCCACCAAACCAGCTCATGGAGAGGTGTGGTTTTGGCACAGCATCAGGAAAAGTTACGCCAGATAAGTAGATGCCGTTCTGACAGACTCCACGGCTGTCCCTGGACAAGCTGCTTCACTTCCTTTCTTCCTCCATTCAGTACTCACCAAGTAAATGCACAGGCTCCCTGAAGAGATAAAGTAATAGCACTTTGGTGGAAACATGGTAAAAAATGAGGCTAGCCAAATGAGAGGAAGACTTTGCACAGATAAACCCTCAGACGACTCACTAAAGATGAGTAGCATCCCCTGCGAGACCCATACAGATATCCATAGTTACACCTGTACGACTTCTCACGCTGACCGGCTCCACCTATCAGTGAGCATTTCCAAGGGGAGCTCAATGTCTGTGACCATCTTTGAAGTGATGCAGAAATACTCAAAATCCAGAGAGTCCAAATAAGATTTTAGGTGAGCAGTGAGCTACTCCCTGCTGTGCTGTCCTTAGTCTGAGCAGCTGGAAAGCAAAAAACTAGGAAAGCTCTCACACCAACCAGCACGGCTGGTCTTCCCCACGTAGGCGATAATGGCTGTAGAGCCTTCCCAGTGCATTTTGCTTCCTTACATAGGAAAGCCAAGGGTAGGGGACAGCTTCTTTCAGAATCATCATCTAGGTTTGTAGGTGTGGAAAGAAGGGATTTCTTCAGAAAGCGCCTACCAGCAACCTGACTGGTCCTTCTGGTCTTTAACAGTGGTGAAGAGCTCCAGGTCGGGTGTTCTGCAGCGGGAAGGTATCTACCCACCACATGTCAGGCCTTTAACACACAGCTAGATCTAGCACCAGCTGTGAGCCTGGGCATTGCAAGGATCCTAAAAGCAGCAAGGTGAAAAAAACCCAAAAGAAACAGCGAATGAGCAGCCGGCCCTCAAGGAGCAACCAGAACTGATGGCACAGCAAGACCTAGGATAAGGCTGTGAAATACAGCAGCCAGTCACCGACAGGTTCTGTGACAGCCTCCAGACAGCCCACTCTCAGCCTGTCCTCACTAGTCAGAAGTGAGAACCCCCTCGCAACCAGCTCTCCCCAGGCTGTTGCCCACCTGTTGTGACACGAGCTTGGGTAAAGCAGGGAACCTATGGGCTTTCTGCAGGGCACAGCCGCCTGCCCGCAGTCCTCGTGCCTTTGGGTGGAAGGCTTTAGTCAAGGCCTTTCACATCCACATCTTGACTTTTATTTTTCTGGGGTTTTTTTTCTGAAAAGGATGATTTCCCTGTGAGGTGAGAGGCAGGGTCTGCATAGCGGAAAGGGCCTGAACCCTTTCCCTTCGGGAGCAGCATGCTGCTCGTGGCTGCGAGGATGGTCTGCCCTGGGGGGAGGCTGGTGTCTCAAGGCACTGGAGTAAATCAGAGCAGGGTCCTTCCATGGCACTTGTTGCGAGGACAAACCATTTTATAGCTGTAGATTTACATACCAGAGCAGAGACGTAGCCAAGCTTTAGTTAAAGCATGTGATTATAAGATGTCTGATAAGAGAAATGCAGGAGAGCCTCGCAGAACTTGGGATGAAGCAGTACCCTCCCATGAAATTAACAGTAACCGCTCAGGAAATTAACTGTGACAGCTGCTCCAGGGTCCTGATGGAGAACTGCCATGGCCACAGAGTGCCAAAGAAGGGGCAGTATCCCACACGGTGAGCGCTGGGTGTAGAACAAGCCGAGGAGCACAAACATTTCCGTCACGGTGAGATTTGACCTCACTAGCAACCTGGTAGCAGTGCCAGTTAATTGACACTGCCATGTTGGGGCATCCATCTGATTTTCAATGCTCCTCCCGTAACCGAGTTCTTACTGCAAGCCTGGAAATAGAGACAGACTCCATCAGGTCCACGCTGCCCAGGGTTAAGTCTTCTCACACCTCCCAGTATGCACGTTACCAGAAAGCAGGAGAATGAGCTCCCATTTCCCAGTGGCAGCAGGACTTCAGCGTAGCTTTCAAACCACTTTGCACGTCTCTGATGGCAGGTGAAACAGAAACATTATTTACTACTATATTTTCCTGGCAGTTTTCCTAGATCTTCCTTGGCGCAGATGGAGAACGAGCAGCACTAGCACTGAAGCTGTGGGTGCAATCATTCACACGTGCCTAGTACTCCTCTGAGTAGCAATTGCTTCTTGAACTATGGAAAAGCGTGCGTACAACAGGTACCACAGCAACCAGAGTCCTTCCCTTCACACCGCAACCCAGAAGGTACTATTCAGAAGAGCGTTCCCTGTGGCAGTTCAGGGAGCCACAAGTTGTAAGAGTCCAGGGCTGAGAGATACAGCAAAGGAGCAGCAACGAGGAAAAAATATGTGAAGTATTTTCCTCCACCCCCAGGGGACAGGTCACAGTCCTATTACCATGAAGCAAACGGGGGAAGAAGGTTCTGAGTATTGCAATCAACCCGCCTTGTGGGAACAAGGAAACTGTTTCTTGCAGAATACCGCGAGCCACCAGGTGCATTAGAAATCCCAGATCCTCAGCACACGGCTCACCCCTCCAGTACCTCCTCACCTTTGATTTCACGGCCCTCAGCAGGCTGGGGGAGCGTGTGCCTCGTGCGTGAGCCAGAGACGCAGTTTGCTCAGCCTGGGAGGGCAGGAGCAGAGTGTGAGTACTTCACGGGACTCTGCCACTGTCCAGTGCCCTGCGTGGCTGTGCTCAGCCTCAAGGGTTCCCCGCATCAGTCCACATTTCTTGTGAAAACTGACAGACCACATAGAAGGGGGGGAGGGAACTCAAAGCAATTTGAAAACACTCATGTTGTGAAGACTGTTGTTACACCAGCTCAGTCCCAGCAGTTTAAACGCATATCCTGGCTTATGCTGGTGTCCCTTTCCACGTGGACAGGGTTCCCAAAGCTAATGCTCTTCACTCTCCTCTACCCACTGCTGTTGTGGCCACCCCAGCCAGGCAGCCCAGCAGATTTACCAGCCACTCGCATTTGAGCCTCATTGTTTGGCTCTAAGGACAACGGTGGGAACAAACACCTATCTCAGCCCCGAAAAAGACCACTATCAGTTGATATTCTCGGCTCCCCTTCCCCTCTGGCTTCACTCCAGCCTTTGAAGAAGCAGGTGCAGGTAACAAACTGTCCTGCAGGGAGGGGTGGGACCAGGCACAGCCCAGCTCCTGCATTCCCGTGTAACCACATCACCGTGTCAGCTGCTTCCGAGGGCCCGCAGCTCCCTCTCCCGGTGGATGACCATCTGCCACCTCCAGCTCACCTACCGACACTGCTGTGCGAGGAGCAAGATCCCCAGTCCCCTGTCTTCTGCCCACTGGAGCTAATCTGGCGAGCACAGGCTGACTTCTCTGCATATACCCAACATGCTCCATGTGAACAGCAAAAGTAGGGGAATAAAAATAAAATAGAAGAGAGCCCCTGGGAAATGTCTTTCATCTCCACCCGGTAGCCTTCACCCTGCAGCTGAACCTCAGGCCAGGTTGGTCTGCAAGTATTTCTAGGTGAAAGAAACGCCTGCAGATAAAAGAGGTGGCGAGTTATCGGCATTTCCATCAGCCCCAGTGGATGGTGCGGCTCCGTTCTCCCCCCCCCCACCTCTCCCGCCTATGACAAGAAACAATCCCTGCCAAGTGGTGCTTCATGTGGATTAAGAAAACACAACGTGCAGTAGGAATCCTGACATGACGGATGGGGGTCTGCGGCCCAGAGCCATTAGGTGACTTGCTAAAGGTCTCCCTGAAGGTCTGTAGCAAAGCCAAGGACTGAACAGAGAGGTCAAATGCCAGTAACACTCCTGGGCTTTCCCCAGGGCACTATCTAAAAATCAAGGCTATCAAAATTCACTTGGATGATACAGGCATGGGAAAAAAAATAATAAAATAATCTTCCTGTCAAATGCTCTCCTTGCCTCCATTTTTGGGAAGCTATCCCTGCTCATCTCTCCCCTGACCTCTAGTGGTTTAGGCTTTGTCCGAAGGAGAAGAGGGACTAAGCTGACGTGAAAAAGTGACTGTGCTGGTGGTGGCCCAGTAAAACGCAGGTTTTCTCTGGTAAAAACAAGAGTATGAACAGAAACCGAACCCTGGCAGCCTCCAACTGACGTGTGGAACTCAGAGTCTGAACCACACAGGCCTGGTTTGGTTTCACTGCTTTGTAAGCCTGTTTCTGCAGAAAGCAAAGAAGGTTTTTCAGAGAAAATATTAACCTTGGCTTAGCTGTTCCTAAGCTCAAGCACATGCATGTTTCTGAGACACTGCTCTGTTCCTCCTGCAGACTAAATACAGGAGGGGTCAGAACTGGGGAGATGCCTACAAACCCAAATAAGAACTGGTTTCAATTGGACAAGGGGCAGTGGGTGCAAACAGGAGCATAGGAGGTTCCAAAGAAATTTAAGGAAAAACTTTTTCACAGTGAGGGTGACAGAAGCTGGACCAGGCTGCCCAGGTCTCCTTCTCTGGAGACATTTAAAACCCACCTGGCTCTGTTCCTGTGTGACCTGCTCTAGGTGGTCCTGCTCTGGCAGGGGGGTTTGGACTCGATCTTTTGAGGTCCCTTCCAACCCTTAACATTCTGTGATTACTCAGATTTTTAGTTTCTATTTTCCAGCAGAAAACTAAATTAAAACCAAGTTTCAGTAGAACACATTTAAAAACTTGTTAAGTAAATTTCTACACCATGCTTTGTTTTCAAAGGAGAAGGGTCTTCCAGCCAAAAAAACCCCAAAAGTTCACCAAAACCCAGGCCTGCATTTTGAGGAAACAAAATATTTTTAGAGCATGCGACAGGAGCGTTGGTACAACTTGAGTTACAGGAAGGCACAGCGCACTGCACGCTGATTCATTTGCTTTAACTCGCCACACTAATTTATAAGGCCGGAGCTTTTACAGCAGCATCTCCAAGTTTTCTCTGAATCTCAGCCCCCATTCTGCTGAGAACCAATAGTTACACTTCAGTTCCTTTGGATCAACGTGTTACCAACAGTCTCAACAGATCAGGCAGAGCAAAGAGAAGCATCTAGAAAAAGCAGGATGAGCAGATCTGGAATTCAGTCAGTGCAGCCTGTAGTTCAGCGCCGTATGAAGCACTAGTATTTGTACCTTATGAGACCTGAACCAACCCTCTGTCTTCTGCATGAACAGCTATCTCCCCTCTAGTTATGCCAGAGGCATAAAAGTCTTTGGAACTAAGGAAGGAAAATGTTGAAATAATGAGATAAATGTAGCCTACTCTATTTGAAGCACCAGAAAGTCCCTAACTGGGTTACTGGCTTTATGAGAGTAACTTTTGCTCCTTGCACAAACGCTTGCGCACCCTCCCCATCATTACCAGTGTCTTGGGGCAAAACCAAGAGCGATGCACTTACCCAGGCTCTCCCGTTTCCTCTCCCCTTCCACCAACACCAGCTCATTGTCCTCTCCGCTCCCCTAGCTAGACCTGTCCTTGTGAGGGGACCAGGGACCTGGGAAAGGTTGTGGCAGAGATTGGCTCTCCGCTTTTTCTAACCAGGAATATTTCCAGGTGATCAACGGCTCATAATTTGCTATTGCCTTAGAAATGGATTTCCCATAATCTCCTTGTGCAGAGGATGCAGTAAAAAGCCAGAGAAATGTGGGCCTGGAAAAGACGTTTTATTGCTCGGTACGAGGCAAAGCAGGTCTTCCCCATTACTTTTAACTCCAAGGATCTGCTCTCCTTCCCGGTTTCAAGTCTGGAGTTTCAGCCAAAAGGCAGATCCCAGACAACCTGCAGAGCCCTTACCGGTGATGTCTAAACCATAGGGATAGTAGCAGGAGTCTTTGCCTGCACTTGTCAGCGATGCCAGGAATGAAACCATTTGCAGGAACGAGGGGCCCTTTGTGAACGAGAATTTTCACCTAAGTTCCTTTGCAACCAGTCCCTCAAACTCTCTCTGTTCCTGGCATCACACGATGTTCCTTAAAGCAAGGAGAAATTCTCTTCTACTCTAAAATACCTTTCCTGATATCAGAATAAGAGACACTGGTGGAAGCCAATGCAGCAGCTGCTCAGTTTGCTTTGAGCTGCACGTTAGTCACCTACCTGCAGAACATGTAAGTGTCATACAAGACTTGGCAAGTACAATTTAACACCAGACATGTAAAAAAATAAATCAATCATTCAAGGTACAGGCAGGGTGGTTGGGTGCACAGAATACAAAGTATTCCAGCTTTTCTACAGAAATTCTGCCACCTGTTAGAAAGGGAAAAGTCACTTCAAAACTATTAACTCTGCAGAGGTGCTTTTTCCTCGGTCTGCCTCCGTCCATGAACGCTCCCAGAAGAGATGGCCTTGTTCAGCTTTTTCTCCCTAGCTCGTTCAGATGGGTAAGGGCAACCTTATTCTCTCCTAAGAGCTAAAGTTTCTTCCACACAACTTGATCCTCAGCCCAGGTTGGCAGGAGTGGGAACAGCCAGATCCTTCCAGGCATTTCCAGCTGACATCCCTCCAATCTGTCTTTATGTTGTGACTGTCCTGGGACTTTCTCTGGCTCTTGGATTCGTGTGTACAAAAGCTGCCAAATGCCCATCAGTCCCCCCCCAGGCAACCCTCCTCCACCAAGAGCAGAAACCCCACTTGCTGTTCCTAAAACATCTTATTTCTGCCCAGGTTTGTCATCGCAGGGCTGTTGTTGGCCGTGTGTACCATCTGAAAGGGACAAGCCAACTCACACGTAGGGCTGAGGGGGATTTTCAAATGCTTCCAGTTTTGTTTTCTCATCTGCTAGTTTTTTTTCCCCAAGATACTGCTTTGAGGCAATTAAAATTATTTATTTGGGTTAAAAGTAACATCAGTTATTTTATGGTTTTTTACATAAATAAAGCATCTCCTCGAGGGAGGGAGGGATGGAAGTGTCCCTGCTCTAAGAGCCACTGACAGTTCAGCAGCTGACTGAACCAGGACAGACACCCTCACGCTGGACCTTCAGCCCAGAGGCACCCACAGCTCAGGGCACGCACCCCTCCCAGGCAGGCCCCAGCTGTCAGGTGTCAAAGACCACAGGTCAGGTCACTGCAAGTGCCTTTGGTCCCTGAGAGGGCTTTGGTGAACAAGGAGTGTCCTGAGAGGCCTAGAGAACCACCACGCCATGGGGAGACACACGGTGCAACAGTACTGGTCAGTGAGAACACTGAAATTCCTTCCCAACCTGAAATCAGTCACCAGCTTAACCTTGATTACAACAGGATACACAGAAACATTAAGGTAGGAAACAACCTTCATGATCATCAAGTCCCACCATCTACTAAATATTATCAGGGCCACTCAACCACGTCCTGAAGTGCCACATCTGGACATTTTTAAAGCACCTCCAGGGATGGTGACTCCACCCCCTCCCTGGGCAGCCCGTTCCAAGGCCTCATCATTCTCAGTAAAAAAATCCACATCACCCTCACCTGGAAGATTTTAGCATCACTCACAGCAGTGGCCTTTGCAAGAGCCTTAGGCTGGGTCTGTGGGCATTTAACCAGCCAGCAGATAGCTTGGTTTCACAGAGGCGATCCATAGAATTAGATCAGTTAACGCTGCCAGTGAAATTTCACTGCAACAAATTACCATAGAGACACGGACTCTGATCCAATCTACATCAGCATCTACAGAAAGGCTCCCACTGGCCTCGTTCCTTAAAATCAGGCAGGTTCCCCGAGACTTTCACATGAGATTTTCTAAAGGCAGCTAATGGGAGCGCACACCTCAGTTTAGCAAATACTGCTTCTCACAGCCCCCTGCATTTTGTTAGACCTCATCTTCTTGCTGTTATTTCCACAGGTTTCTTTACCTTAGCCACTGCCCAGCTCATGCTTTTGGATCTCTGCAGCCTCACAAACACCCAGGGACATTGGTGTCCCTCTTTCATGAGGGACACACAGGCATAGTGACTACACTGTACTGGGGAAGGAGCGAGGTAGCTCAGTAACTTAGAATAACCATCTTTAAGAGACCCAACACTGCCACGGAGGGAGGGTGTCTCAGGGTAGGGCTTCTCCAAGGCCTATGAAAATGAGTGCCTTAAACTTTCCGCTATAATTCCTTACATATATCTATCTATAATCTTGGAGGAAACCCTAGCGAGTCTTGAGGAGTTTTCCAGGAGGAGATTGCTGGCAGCCTGGGTGTCGCTGTGGGGATACCACTGTCTCTTCAACATGTACACTTCATCAGCACAGAAATATAGAAGGAGATCAAAAATCAACAGCCAGAATTCAGAATGTTGAAACAATTTCCTCCTCACTTTTTATACCCCGGAGGGGTTCTTGTTCAGATTGATTTTGACATGATTGCTTTGGGGTTTAATGCCAAGAAGGATAAATTTAATTTCAGTCTTGCTATTCCCACTGAAATCAAAGGGATACATGTAAATAATGTGAAGGGAAAATCTTTTTCACCTCACTTTCCCATAAAGGAAACCGAGGAGGGAAGAACCATCCACACATTGGTGTTGATGACACATCCTCCAGAGAGGCGTTCGCTTTACACCAGAAGGCACTGGACTAGATTGCATCCTCAGGACTGTTCATTTACATGCAAGGGTTTAGGAGATCTTCCAGCAAATGTAAAGATTTCCCCAGGGTCACTTCAAAGTGGTACACCCTGATTACTTTTCCTTCTCTTTCTCTGTTTTGATGAGGCTGGAGTCATTCTAGGTGTGCTGCCAATTCCCAGTCATTTATCTTTTTACCATCTGCTTCTGGTAACTTTTGTGTGTGCCAGACACTTTAGATTTTTATTATCCGTAGTTTCTCCTCCCTTTCTTCCAGTCCTGAGCAAGCAGGAGTGAAAAAGGAGAGAAGAGCAATCCTGTTATTCACAAGATGCCTTGACACAGCATCTCTTAGCAGAATCTGCATCACCCCATCACGATGCACAATAACATCAGTTATTCACCTATCATCCACGTATAAAGTGTTTCCCCTGTTGATAAAGTGGTTTCAGTTACCTCTCAGCTTCGCTGCTAACAGCCATAGCCCACAACCTTTCCACAACAACTGGAACTTCTTCCTGTTTACAGGGAGACACCACAGAGCGGTGTCATCATCATCATCAAGACAGAGGTGACCTAAAGAAATCTTCCCTTTTTTTGCAGGACCCCAGCCAGGGAATCTTTGAGACAGAAGTCGACTATGGTATGATTTTCTGCACTGTGAAGACCTGGTTACAAGGACCTGTAAAGAGATTTCCTGGGTCAAATTAGCCCAGCAGAAAAAAAGTGTAATAGAAAATAAATGTGAGGTGAAACCAGGCTACTGGATCCACACAAGTGCAAGGAAAAGGTCAGGATATCCCAGTCACAGATGGAACACCGGCCACCGAGCGTGAAATCACAGGCAGCACATGTTTGGCAGCCTTGCTTTAACACTTTGGATGGAGTCCACAGAGCTGCTCGTATCTTTGTGCTGGCTGGAAGAAAGAGGCCCCAGTAAAGCAGCAGGCCAGGACCAGTAAAAGGTACCAGGGGTGAGCTCTTTGAAAAATAAATGCAGAATAAATACATGAAGAACATCTTCCTATACGTAAACTTACTGCCAGAGAGATAATAGAGCAGAGGCAGCCCACTGAGCGTCTGGCCTTTAGCTGGCAGAACATGCCCCAAGCTGCTCCGTCTGCTCAGGGTGAAGGAACACTCCAAGCCAGAGCAAGAAATGCCCCTCCGATTCAGATTTGATGGAACTTCAGCAAGACCACAAGGTCCCTGCAGTGCTTTAAGCTGTGGAGAAGCTTCCAATCACACCCCAACAGGCAGCTTCAAGCTTTCACAAAACCCATCTGCAGCCAGCCACTGGAGTGGTTATATTTATAAAAAAAAGAAAAAAAAGAAAAAAAAGAAAAAGAGGGAAGAGGGGAAGGGTATAGCCGCATTTCCCAGCGGAGAACAGCCTACAGGGCAATTCAGCTCTAGCTGCTCATCACCTGAGGCCTACGAGCGCGTTCTCACCCCCCTGAAGATAAACAGAAGCATTGCCGTGGCAGAGCTTTCCTCTGAAAACCAGCCTGCAAAGGGATGCTGGAGAGCAGTAGATGCCTCATGGCATTTTGTTTTGATAACCTTTGTACACTTAGGGACAGATAGGACAGCTCTTCCTCAAACTACATAAGGCTTTCACGTAAGAAAGGCGCAGAAAGGTAAGAGCAAAGTTTGCTGCCCATTGGATTTTTGGTTTGGTTTAGACTTAAGGACTCTGCTTCCAGTGAGAAGGTACCTACGAGAGCCAGTGGTGAGCTGTGAAGCACCTGCCCTGAACTGCAGGGAGCACAGCGAGTACTGCAGGGCTCTTCACCCAGCTTGGGGCAGACACGGTGAGGGTGCAACAAGATCTTTTCTAGGTGACAATGATACCTTACTCTCAATAGCCACGAGCATCCTGGACTTCCAAATCCCTCACCGCTGCCCAGCAATATGATCCTCTTCACGTTAAGTGCCGACATCGATGCAGATTTGATATAACAAGAGTAGCACAACTTACACAGCAAGGAAATTATTGATCTTTCTCATGAAAATCCTGCAAGTGTAATAAATGACCTGAATTTAGATGGGTTGAAGGGGGAGAAGAAGCAGATTGGGCTGGGAGAACAGAGAATTCCTACCTGGGACAGGGAATAGGAGAACAACGTGAGGACACTGTTGTCTTTTTGCTGCTCTAATGGAAAAGAGGAGTGGGCAGCTGCCCGGCCACTTCACCGAGTTGCAGGGGGTCAGAGAGGAGAAGGTGCCTGGCTGCAGGGCTACACCCTGTGCTGAGTTTGGGTGTGGTTCCATGGTTAGCAACACGCACCTACACCTAACAGCCAGAGAAGCAATTGGGTAGGGAAGCAGAAAGCGAAGACAGAGTTTGTCCTGGAGACTAAGGCAGCAACTCTCCTCTTTTGCTACGCGAGAAGCACTGGGGCTGCCGAGAGTGCCACTCAGAGGCACAAGGCGAAGCCTTGCAGGATACCCACTGCGGGAGCTAATCAGGGTTTTGCTAAAATATGTATGTGCACTAAATAAAATATCAAGTGATATAAATACAGCTCTGTCACCATCCATTCTGCTCTGTCGGGAAAGCGCAGCGGCCGATACAGCTTCACAAGGGCTTTCTTCTGCGTGACACTGAACTTCAGTCCTCAGCTGTTTCACTCCTGACAGCTACGTGACAAGAGTGTTCTGCTGACAGATATTGATCAGGGTGGGTGTTTCCTGCACATCTGTCCCCATTGAAGTCCCAGGATTGCTTCTCCGCTTATACTCTTTGCAGTTCTTTGCTTCTATAAGGACTGTTACGAGCTAAACATGTAAAAAAAATACCTTCAGTTCTCTGGTTTCCATGCAATGGGACTTATAGAAAAAAAATAACAAAGCAAAAACATTCCACAGATTTGTGTGGAGGTTTTAGTTGGGTCTCTTACCAGGTGGAGGTCAATGCACATTAAGTAACAGCCGGTGCAAATGTCAAAGTGCTCTGTTGCTCCATTTACCTTTGTACAAAGGCTTGTGCCATCTCGGTCCCCACACAGCACAAGTGGCAGTCACCACTCCTGCGCACTTCCTCAGTGAAGGCCGACAAGCAGCTGCTGCGAGCCGCGAGCTGCTG
>JAAGNO010028416.1:18670-29490 GCA_033439905.1 Ceryle rudis | reverse complement strand
ATATAATAAAAAGAGAAAAATTTTGAAAAAATAAAAAAAAAAAAAAAAAAAACAAAAAACAAACAAACAAAAAAAAAAACAAAAAACAACCACAAAAAAAAAAAAAAAAAAAAAAAAAACCCAACTTTGAAAGTGTTTTATTTTTTGTAGGATTACACTCAGGCAGCCAGAAACTCTACAATATTAATTGAGACTACTTTCATGTGCAGTTATATAAACAGATATGTAATTCACTTTAATTTTGTCAATTTGAACTCGCAGAATCCCAGAATTTCCTAGATTGGAAAAGACCTTTGAGATCACCTAGTCCAATCATTAACCTAACACTCATTCAAGGCTGGTGGAAGCTTCATCTCTATGTATTGTATGCACATTTCTTAAACCATTAGTCATCTTCTGTAACTGCTTTGTTTACAATGCTCCCAAAAAAGAACCTTCTCCAGGTTATATGCTGAGTCTTGAAGTAAAGTCACAATGCTTTCAGAAAAAGCTTACTGGCTTTAGAAGACGTGAACATTATTCAGTGGGACTCTAAAAACCAAGTCCCTTAAACAAACCAAATTATGCAAAAAATTTGCACAAATTCTTTTAAAGTTCTTTTAAGAACACTACTTTAAAAGCATGGATCTAATGGACATACTAGTTGTTTTTTATAATAGAGAAAATTAGGAACAGATCAGACTTAAGTGTCATACCTTTACTTTTGCATCTGTTTAATGAAATAGAATAACTAAATTTATCTGTTCCAATCCACACAGTTATGTAATATTTTTCAACTTTAACAGAAATAACACAACATATCTTCCACACCCTCCTTTTGCAATTTTTGTGTTTCTTCTGAAAAATAAACCATTTCTTAACTGAGATGTTACGCACTCTACCACTATCATACAAAATATGCCACAACTACTAACATACTGTTGTACCACAGCCTATATTGATGTATTTTCACAGCCTATATTGATGTATTTTGAATTTATTTTATAAATAGCAATCATAGACATTTAGAAAATGCAAACATTTTCAATTCCACCTTTTTCAGGAAAAACTAACAGTGGTCACAACTGTGAGAAACTAAAATTATGCTTATGTTCTTGGTTATGCTATAATTATGATTATTATGCTTAGCACAACAGATACAAGACACAGTAATTAGAAGCTGTTTGACTTAAAATGCAACACCAGAGATTCATCAACAGACAAAGGAAGAATAAATCACTTCCTCCACGGCAACCACGTAAAGATCACTCTAGTATGGTGGAAAACATGAAATCCATGTCCACAGATAAAATATAAATGAAAGCAGAGAAAATTATAATTGTGCGATAAAAATGAAGGTGAAAATGACTGAATTATAGAACAATTTTGTTATTCTATAGTACTTTGCAAAATTAGAAAAAGACAATGATGTGACCTGAATCCAAATTAAAAGAGAGAGATAAGTAAGACATCAAGCATGACAAAGCACTGACTTCAGTGCATTGCACCACTTGCTTAAACTGGAAGGGTAAGTATATAATATTCTTCATTTCAAAATTTAACTTTAAATTCCAGTGGTACTTCTGAAGTAAGAAATACTTCCCTGTAATCCCAAATTATTAGATGTTTATTAAAACATTGACACAGTTGCCTTGTATTTCAGACTGTGAAGTCTGACATACAAGTATGTCTTCGTTTCAATGATCAACTCAGTTATAACATTGCTAAGGAAGTAAAACCTGAGTTGTTTTGATCATGAAGGAACGGGAAGGTATTAACTTGTACTCTTTAACACCTGGAAAAGAATTAGGGTTTTTCTTGAAGAAAATCAGCTTTCCATTCCTGATTTGACGAAAGACACTGTGAACAAGACTGGAATTTTAGTCACTAGATACAGAGAAAAAAGACACACAATGGAAATGTCATTCAAAGAAATAGAGCGCATGGTATGTGACTTAAAATAATTATGTGTAATTCTAATACCACACACTGGCTGCATTCTGAAGAGCTGCCATTAAGTCTAAACTCTTTCAGATGATGCTCTGCATTTTTGCACGCAACCAAGTAGCAAGTAGAAAGCAACCTAAGGTAATTATACCTGTTGCAATCCTTCTGTACCATATGCTGCCCTCATTTCTTCTAGCTCTCTGTTTAGCTCTTCAATCTCTTGCTGTTTCCCAGCCAATTCGTTCTCCATCACCTCTAGCTGCGTGTGAGCGTGCTGCATTCCATGCTCAGAACAAATCACTCCAACTCCAAATTCTTCTTCCTAAATCAATCCAAGTTCCTTAACATGCCATTTTTTTATGCTTTATCACAGTAAGTAAACTCAAATATCAAATTCTGTATCAAGTCCCATCTTATACATTAACATACAATACAGCAAAGATCTTATTGCCATGGTAACCGCCTTTGTGAGTAAAATTCACACCTCCAAAGCACTGACAAAGCGTTTTGAGTTCTACCTTATAATCTTAGCCTTAATAGAAGCAGTAAATTGTTTTGCAGTTCATGCATAACAATACACTATATTAATATATAACAAACAATGCAGATGCAGAGCACAACATGCAAAATAAAAGTATTAGGCATCAACATAGTTTTTGTTCAATATTAATTGTTTGAGGTTTTTAGTATTCACCATTAGTATTACAATTCAATTTACAATACTGTACCCTGATTAAGTCTGTAGGTATAGCTGTTCTTGTCACAAAACTGCAACCATTTACCTGTATAAAGACAATTTCTAAATATATTATTATTTGAAATAAAGCTTGATTACTATATTCCATTCATTTGAATCTTATGTGGTGATTCCTGTAGACTTATGGGAGTTCTTATGCTACAAAGCTTTATTTTATTTTAAATACAAAATAGCTTTATATATAGTAAACTGCAACAAAGTAAGCATAGGTAACAGGTATAAACACCCGAAACTGCATAAATAGATAGTACTATCTAAAAATAAAAAAGACATTATGAATTTAAACATCTAGAGAAAACAAAGGAATTTAAATTTTAAGGTCAATGCAAAGCTTTATACTTTATAAAGAAACCCAAACCCCCAAAACTTTCACTCACCTAACACTTTCAGCTTCAATAAGAATTTTTGTTCCACAGATTACACAAACCAGTAACAACAAATCTCCCAAAGGCAAGCACAAGCCAAATATCTTGTAGTAGTAGTAAAAAAAAAAACCAAACCCACCACAATTTCCAAATGAAAATAATATGCTGTGTAGTTATGAATAACCATAAATCACTAAGGTAGGCTTTTAAAATAGCAAATCATTGTTTTAAAATGAGAAAGCAAGAACAGCTCTATTTCCCTTCAGAGCTGTTTATTACATCAGAGCCTGAAACAAAAATAATAGTACTATAGATGGAAATACATCATAGCATTTCAGATCCAGATACTATGTTTGTATCAAAAAAAGAAGCTATACTGCTCATACATCTGCTATGGCCTAGATCACGTCTTATTTACAAAGGGCTATCATGCTTGAGCAAATCAATGTTATCCAAAATGGAAGTACACTGTTATAAATGGGATGAATACTGTTACTCAGTTTGTATTAAGAGAATGAATAAACCTGCATTAGACAAGAATCTGCAGAGCTGACACAGTGCCCTTTCAAATCCTGACTTCCTCACTAAAATGGGAGACACCACAGAGAGATTACTACCTTATTTTAGGGAAAAAAAAAAAAAAAAAAAAAGAAAGAAAAAAAGAAACTTGCAGCAAACAGCAGTTCAGGCAATTCATAAAGGCACTGCACATCATTTGTGTATTGCCCCATGTTTGCTCTACATTCAGACATACAAGTGTCTACACAGTGCCTGGCACCAATGTCTTTATTCAAATTTTTGTACATATCCCAGACTAATAACACTAGTAGTTTAATAGAAACTCTTCTATGAAATACTTTTTATTTAATCCTCATTTTATTTAGGCTTAATTGATAAGGAGGTAGTGTATGATTCTTGTAATCTACCACGCTAACACGCTTCTCCTGCTGTGAAACACTTCTGTGTGTAACAAAGACTCTTAGATGCTTTATAACAAAAGCTATGAGGAAAAACATAAAAGCCTTTTCTCCCTCCAGACTCCTTAGCAGCTGAAATTCCTACAAAAAAAAACTTTTACTTATAAAAATAAAATAACTGTTCAAAACAACTGTCTGGAACTTCAGAAATCTTGCTTTATTTCACAGAAGCCTAGCTCACAGACATCACAGAAGTAAACCACAATAACATGGTAGTCCACGCTGTTCCTCATCTGATACATTCTCCTTTTAAATGCTGTATGCCTTCTGATAAAGTGCAACTCAAAACATGACAACAAATTGCACTGTAATATATGGAAAAAGCAACCACCCCAACAGCAGCATGCTGTGCTGTTGGGAGCCTCGTAAGTAGCCTGGCAACTTCCAGCAGGACAGAAATTCTGCTGTTTCAGCAGACAAATAGTCGGCACTGAGTTACTAGCTTCAAAATGTCTTAATTCAAAATTATTTTTTCATTCAACTGCAATATACAAAGACTGTAGTCCAGATACCAACGTCAGTGTTAACATATGTCTACACAAGGCCTACTCCGTTTTGCCTCATGGCCCCAGGAATTTACCTGTACAGAGATCTTCTGCATGCCTACAAATGCTATTAATGTCGATTCTTCTATTTTTTTCTTTTAAAGCTTTGCAGTTTAACACTGAAACGTCCTTATGCCTCAATGCCTTATGATGTGCTTAGTTCATACCCCAGAAAACAATGAAACATTTAAAGAAGTGATCAAACCACACAGCATTTTAAGATAGCAGAAGGAAGGAGTAACAAGAGCTCTGGATGTGACTGCATAAACAAATAACCACAAAGTAACAAAGAAAAAAAAAATTACAACACATTAGCTACCCTGCAGCAACTGTTTTGGTGAACAAAATACATGAAAGAAGCGAAGGTTCTGAAGGTCCCTCAAAGGATATTCTGTCTGATTTTAATTACTAGCAAGTAATTTGCAAATTAATTCACAGAAATAGCATTTACTAATACAACGTAAAATATAATGTAGTTTACTGGCTAAAAACAAAGGTATAATTTAAATTGCATAAGTAAATCTATAAGCTTAAGACAAATGAAACTTCCAGAGAAACACAAGAAAAAACAGATTCCACCACTGAATTACTGCAGTGATTCATGACAATTGCCACCAGAGGTCAGGATTAAATTTATGATATCACTGTACCCTTTTAATATTCCTTAGACCTTGGAATACCTAAAATTGTACCTTGAAATAGGAGTGAAAACATAAAACGTGGAACTAGTTATAACATTAATGCCAGTACGACAGAAATTTCTCTGTACAAATCAGAAATTCACTCTCAGGATAAATCAATGCATATTGTTCAATCACTGAAAAATGTAGAAAATACCTTAATTCATGGAAATAATATAACTTATTACAGACTGGAAAGCAGACTTCTGATTTAAAAGGCACTTTGATTTGGTAGTAGAAATGTACAGAAGTATCTGAAATGGATTAACAATTTTACCTCATGTTTTTATTCCCCACCTCGACCCTCCCTTTTCTTTTACATTCTGAACATCTGATTCCTTCACAAAAACTAATACTTACACCTCCAACACTGCTTGTCAACATTCCTAGCCTCTCTTCAATTTCCTAGTTACGTCACAAGTGACTATATGAAATTTGGCTAAAATTAGCAATTAGGGCAACTTGGAAAAATGAGTAGCAGTTGGGTTTGAGGTTAGTGTGGGTTTTTTTTTATTTCCCTTCCATCCTCCATAAACAAAAACCATTTTCAGTTTGGTATGAAAATAATTATAATCATATAACTAAGCTTAGGTTAATAACTTCTGAAGGGTAACAGTTGATGGTTTTTTTAATCATGGCTTAATTTATTTTTCTATACATTAATAGCATAGAACAGAACATGCTACTAATGCAATATTTACACAGGAGTTAAGGATGAATTTCTTTACTATTTCAAAAAAACCCAAACCAGCTGAACAAACTAAAAACCACCAAAAACCCCAGAAATTTGTAGACTTAGTATTAACCACCTTTTTATAGGTACATTTTGCCAATTGAACAGATTGCCAATAATAAATCAGGTGGAACAGGCTTTCAATTTTCAGCTACCATAAAATTGAAGCATATGGAAAATATATGGGGGCAACGTTACCTTACAGAGTTATAAAAACAAACCAAAAACAAGCAAACAAACAAAATCTGTTGGGAAAAAACCTAACTTCCCTTAGTTCTGAATTTAGACCATAATAGTGATTAGCTATTTATGGTTATCATTTAAGAGTACGCAGGTCTTGCTCAATCTAAATGATTTTTTATAAAAGGCAAGCTGGTCATTTGAAGGAATTATCAGTGTTCAGTTTGGCTACTACCTTTGATAGTGTAGGTATAGTCTCTGAACAAGAGACTACTTACAATAAAATTCCTTCAAGACAACAATTCTTATATAAACATTCACTGGTTCCTTCAACTTTGCTTAGACAACTGTACTGGCTTGTAATTGTGTGTCTTTTAAGTATTTCCTTCTTTAGGAAGCTTATCACTGAATTTTATCTAATTTCTCAAGAGAAGGGGCTGAATAAATAAAAATATCTAGTTTATTTTACTGACTACAACAAAATAAATTATTTATGACCTATTTCCCTTAGAAGCATGACAGCTTCAATTTCAAAATAATTTCTGACAAAAACCACTAAAAAGAATACAGATCTTTTGCAGGAATGCCAAGTGTCTAGAAATGCACCTGTCATCGCATTTTTGAAGAAACTGTCAATTTTGAGAAAATCTGCAGCTTTTTAAAAGGCACATACAGAAGGCAGTCTGGCTGTAATTCTACTGTCCTCACTATCTGAAAAAATTGCTCCCTAATACATTCTGTAAGTACCTACAGAAATCTTTGAAGAATGAAGCAAGGTAAAGTTAAGTGTTTAGATTTGAAGTTTAATTTTAAACGGGTTTGAATTCAACTGATGCTAACAACAAAACACTAAGAATCAGAACATATCCACAATTATCACGAGGCATTATGCCAGACCTTTTCTGTATTTTGCCTTCTTGTGCAAAGATGTGTGTTCTTGGGTTTTTGCTATCGGTCTCCCATCACTGCTTCCTACATCCTCAGAAGCGATCAAAATTTCTTAGTTGTATTTCATTATACAGGTAATACCTCTCGTTTGCAAAAATACATGAGCATCACTGCCATTGTCAACTGTTTTCAAGGGTTCATTCTTCACATACTGCATATTCCACTTAACAGTAGTCACATACCATGGTGATGCAGATTCTAAAAAGGTACAGTAAGGTCACAGCAGTTGTTCAAAAGTGTATTTGGTACTCTCAGTGGTGAACTGTATGCACATTCTGTCCTATCATCTTACCATATATAAAGCAAACTCAGAATCTCTTTGTTCTTTGCTACTTCAATTCCTTTGACAAAATAAGCCCCCCTTAAGTGATTTTTTTTTTTTTCCTCCCAGGTAGAATTTCTTCAACCCCTTGTACCTATGTCTCCATATTTTTGTTGTTCTTGTTATTGGGTTTTTTGTTTGTTTGTGTTTTTTTGGTTATTTTGTTTGGTTGGTTTTGTTGGGGTTTTTTTGTTTTATTTTCATTTACAGAACTACCCAGCAGCTGAACTGGAATCTTTCATTACAATCTTTCATTACATTACTTTCTCATCTCAGATATATTTTTTGTAAATTTGCATCACAAAAAAAATGCCGTAAGAATTACCACAGTTGACCAGACCAAGAGTTCGGACGTTTAAATATTTTGTATTTGAAAGTAGCCAATAACAAATGGGAATATAGGGAAAACATTCCCTAATAAGTGCCTTCTCCCAAGACACCAAAAGAAAGTGAGGGTGCTTATAAACATGGACAGGACAAAGAAGTGGAAGAGAAAGAGTCAAACTTGAGAAAGAGGGACAGGAAAAGAATTCAACTAAAAAGGCTGAGACCAAATCTATGGAGGAAACTGTAACTGGAATTTGATGAGAAAGAAAAACTACTGCTCTCATCTAGGACAAGTTGAGCTGAAGATCAGAAGGACCGAAACATAAGAAGAGGAAATAAAGAAGGTTTTTCAAGGGGGAAGGAGAAAACAAATATTAAAAGAAAGAAGAAAAAACAATGCCTGGATGAAGTTAGAAAGGCTGGCAAAGAAACTTGCCTTTGTAATGACTGAGGAAGGAAAAGAACAGAAACAAGACCGAGATAAGAAACCAAACAAAGGGGAAAGGGGGATGGACAACAGAAGATGAAGACATTGACAGGAGCTATTAGAGAGAACAGAAGAATTTACAAAAAAAATAGGGAACAGAAAACAGCCACGAAGTTGATCAAGAGAATACGCTGAGAGAAGGATGAAGTGAAGATGGATCGTTTAAGCTGGGAAAGAAACATCCTTCCAGTTTTCAGGGCATGTCTGGACTGGCTGCTGCAGTAACAACTTTAATTCACATTAAGCACCTACAATGCTAGTATGGAACAGTTATTCTAAGGTGTAGTCACTTTCTACAAAAGGCTAAATCACAAGAGGAAGAAAGTATTCTACACTGAGTATTCAGCAGTGGAGACTCATTTACTTATTTACCTCTTCCCCTTTTACTTGTTGCCAAGATTAAGATTCTAGGGTGTGTTTTGCAGCTGCAAAACAAAATCCAGATTGTCACTAGCAATTGAGACCTGAAGGAAAAAAAAATTTTTTTTTAACTAGAAACAGTACTGTACTCAAATATCCCATGGCTTGCAAACATGTTCTTGACCCATATTTATGCATGAGGTAGTTTATTCCTTACAAACATAATGAACTGTTTATTTGCCAAGACAGAAGTTCAAAACATGCTACTACCCTTTAACGTGACAGAGATGAGTAGTAGATGTCAATGTGTAGTGGGCTGACCACAGACAGCAGCTAAACCTCCACCACAGTCGCTCACTCCAGCAGAATGGAGGAGAGAATTGGAAGAGCAAAGGTGAGAAAAACTCACAGGTTAAGACAAAGACAGCTTAGTAAGTAAAGGAAAACAAAACAAAACCTCCAAACAATCAATGCAAAGGTAATCAATCACTCACCATCTTCCACCAGCAGACTGATACCTAGCCAGCTGCTGCTTTGGAACTTATTAAATCATAATCAATTTGTTAAAGTTACCCACAGAAAATGAGTAGAAATTGTGTACAGCCACAACTCCAAAGGCAACATGAAGCATTAATACAACAGTAACGATGACACTGTTACAACAGTTTATATATCTACTGCATTATTGATAATAGTAGCCATCCTATTATGTAGTTGACATAATGCTTGCTTTAATGGTACATTAATCATACCAGTAAATGACATGCAACAGCTTAATCTGTAAAATCACATCTGCTCTTTCTTTCCTTCTCTTTGAGAAGGAAAACATGTAAAACAAAGAGTTGAAGGTAAAGTTAGGAAAAGCCTTACCTCAGAACTGTAATCTTCTACTGTAGTGGAAATTTCACTTTCTGGCTAAAATAAAATATTAAAATATTTACAATATTGGCACTCCAGAAATAATAAACAAGAGATTTTCCATCTGTTTCTGTGACTGTAGACACTATTTGAAAATATTATGGTATACGTGAATTTGAAGGCCACCTTCACTTCCTTAAAATGCTAGATTTACAAAATAAAAAGATTACTTTGCTGTTCGATTATGATCACTGCCATATAATTTTAATGTTTCAAAGCCTTCTAATAAAAAAAAAAAATCTAAAGGTACAAAATAATATTCCAGGAATACAATTTTTGGGGGTTGGGTTTCTTTAAAAAAGAAATAAGTAGTACCAAGAAAAGGATGTTTTCTGGTAGATCAATTTTACCTAGTTAGAAGTTTGCTGGCTTAAGAACACATCATATACAGAGTGCCATTTTCACATATGCAAGGCTTGTGATGTTGACTAGAATTTTAAACCAAACACTTACATTCTACTGCAACTTTCATGAAAGCCAAGGAAAGATAGAAGTGATCAGAAAGAACAAGGACAAAGACTCAAATCTTGTGGTCTAATAAATTAGAGCAATTAAAGGAAAAAAGCTGTAGCAAACTGTGCATAAACATACCATGAAAGATACCCAAATTAAATATATTGTATGTAGTTCATCCAGATACTCTGTATCAGGTTTGGGAATCAAAATGTCAGTAGGAAAATATACAAAATATTCAAATTATCTACATAAGGTACACAACTGGGGGATAATTTGAGTTCAAAAGGGTACTTAAAGAAGTTTAATTTTGAGTTAAAACTACAGTAGCAAAAATGAAGTTAGCCACCCTCACATTAAATCAGTCTCAATTTTTCATTAAATTATGTCAGGCTAATTTTCAAAGAAACATAGTCAGTTTTGCATCAGTAGACATAACCAAAATTTGAACTGTCAACTGTAGGGTTTTTTGTATCTTTTTTTAAAAAAATATTCCACTCAGACCTACTGGAGCTTGGCAGTTTTTTAATCCCAACATCGCTGATTTTTTCAATCCAGTGTGTAGCTTCACAATATAATTAACCTAAATAAGGGGTATTATTTTATGTACAGAGTTCAAAAAGCTAACTTAAATTAAAAATGTGGAAGCTAAAATTTGTATAATGCGTATGATTTAAAAAATTTAAAATCTCTGTGTTAAAAATAAGTCACAAATCAAAACAGAAGTCAAAATTATTTTCTAAAAATACAGTGTGACGAAAGTATTTCTCCTGTGGAATGAACAATTAGTACTTAATAATATTTAATTTTTATATAAATACATATTTTTATTTACATTGTAT
>JAAGNO010028416.1:0-18570 GCA_033439905.1 Ceryle rudis | reverse complement strand
ATAATATTTAATTTTTATATAAATACATATTTTTATTTACATTGTATATACTTATTTGTATATATATGCATACACACACACACAAACAAATTTTGCATACTCTTTGTAGTCTATGTCCTTGGTCTAGGACAAGATCTTCTGGCAGGAGTAAAAATCAGGGAATACCACATTGTTATTTATTTTCATAATACAGGTAACAACTGTGTGGCCATGTAATCTGACTATTTTTCATGGTTTGTTTCAATTCAGAAAAATTAAAAAAAAAAAAAAAAATCCCTATAGAAGCTCCAACACATTCCTATAGTTCTTTATAGGGCATGAAATACAGGCAATTATCCAACATGCAAGAAATAAGGACATGTAGTCTGACTTCTTATATAGCTTTTCCTTATAATGCTTCTGAATTATATAAACAGCCCCTTGTTTATAAGAGATAATCAATTAATATTTAGATCCTGGGATAAACTCAAATCTAGTAGATAATTACAGGAAAAGGCAAAGAACTTGACTTCTCACTAGAATGAGAAAATACAAATTCTCAAAAGATGATTGAAAACAATGATCTTATTTATTATGGTAATTTCGCCAGATACAAGATTTAAAAAAACTAGTATACTTCTGGTCCTTTCTGAATCTATAGTAAATCTAAAGTAAAAACCCTCTAAAATAAAATAAAATAATCATGTAGTACTCCACCAGTTTAGATGGACAATATCTGTTAGCAGCATATATAATCTTTCTAAAGTATCTCCTTCAATCCTGCATCTAGGTATTTTTCTGGCAGTTAAGACCAAGTATTTTTGTCAAAGGCTTTATTGAAGATAAGTACAGAAAGATGGCTAAATGAATTCAGGTTAAATGGATCTGTCTTCTGTGCTAAGGGGTTCATCCAAACCCTGCTAAAAATCAGTTAAAAAGACTTAAATCCTATGAGCTCAGACATTAGACTCAACACTGTAAGACTTAATGCTATTCCTTTGCTGTCAGAACCAATAACACTCCTAGTACTCAACATTTTATGGGCACTCATTTGCCCTCCAAGCAGCTATGTTCTGTTACTAAAACCTCACAGATTTATTCCAAAATCTAGTTCCTTCCATTATTATGTCATCCATTCTGCATGCTTCAATTCTTCTTTGGTCAACAGAAGTAATGAGGTTTTACACAGCTCACCTGTCTGAAACAGAGGACCAGCCTAAAAGGAAATACTTCAAAAAATTCATATATCACACACTGTTAGCAACACAACGTCTTTTGGCAGGATAAAGCCAACAAAGCAATTCATCAGTTCTCTCAGTATTTCCTGGAATCTGAAAGAAGTTTCTGCTACACTCCGACTTTGGGCTGTCAGTTTGCACATAACCTACCAACTATAATCCACAGTATTTTCTTGCTACAAACAGCTATTCTCTTCTGGCAAGATGTTTTAATTATTTATTTAATATTTTCTTCCCTGACGATGTGGTTGATAGTTAAAATAAACTGAACAGACAACTCAAACTCTTTATTGGCAACCATCTCCCTCAATTGTGCAGGTAGTACCTTTAATGATAACACAAGTAGTCAGAAAAATCAAAAAAAGCTTACTTCTGTATGCTTTGTTCAGAGGAAATACTGCAAATTGATACAAAAAAGGGAGTAATCAGCCTGTGGAACACAGGATATCCATTTCAGAGTAACTTGTTTCTGTATTCAGTCAAGCAATTCTCAGAAGTCATATTCTTTGGCACTGGATGCCCAACATTATCACAGGATTCACGAGAGAATTCATACAAGAAACTGGCCACGAGAACTGGAAAGTATTTTAATGTTTCTTTGAAAATTTTCATAAGTGACAATAAAACATTTTGCAAGAAAGGACATCCAGTACGTAACTACTCCAATGCAATGGGAAGAGTATTAAAGGTCTAGAACCAAAACTTCAGTATTCAAGCAGCAAAATTCTACCTTAAGTAAATTGCTGACTTATGACCTCACAGTAAACTGTTACAAAAATGTAACTACAAAATTCTGGATTCGTTCTTGAATGTGTATTAGCCAGAAGTAGAAGTGAAATCAAGTTATTTTAGCTTGACCAGTTTTACATGGGTCACTAGTGATCCATAGATGATCACAACCTGAGTAAGGCTAATTAAGAGCACTGTGACCAGGAAGGGAGGCAAAGAGAATGTGAACTGAAAATTCCAGTCAAGAAACCCTCTCTTTAGGTCATCCTGAACTTTATGGGTCTTTATAAAATATTGTGAATATGAAGTGCTATTCTTATATATTGCCTTGTCATGCCTTTCTTAGTTCCTAATCTGAAAACCATTCAATTAAAATGAATGTATTACCTGGTAATTTATGACCCAAAACAATTGATGACAATCAGATTCAGATAGGCAGGGTATATCTTAGTGGACATAAACCACTGCCAAATCTGAATATAACCAGCATGGAGGTACACCACTCCTCAGTGTGTAAGATTCCTGTATTGGAAAACATCATCCACAAAGAGGTAACCTAAGCATTTAATTACGTTTCCATTCTTTGGCAATATGGCCTTATAAATGTCTAATCTAAAATTAAATACTCTGTAAATCTGCAAAGACCATTCCTCAATACAAGTAATTTCTCTGTCAGTAAATCTAGTATATGTATCAGTATTTACAGAGAGAAAGGAAGACATCATACTAGAGGCTGCCTTAGCACAGAATGGTAGGGACTGGAAAGGATCTCTGGAGAACATCTAGCCCAACCCCCCCGCCAAAGCAGGATTACCTAGAGCAGGTTGCACAGGAGTGTGTCCAGATGGGTTCTGAAAGTGTCCGGAGGAAACTCCACAACCTTTCCTGTTCCGCTGCTATGCTGTACTCAAAGTAAGGAAGTTTTTCCTTATATTTAGGTGGAGAGGAGCTTCCTGTGTTCTGGTTTGTCCCTGTTACCTCTTGTCCTATCACTGGGCACCACTGAAAAGAGACTGGACCCATGTCCTTATGCATTAAATAAAATCGGCAAGATATGCAGAAATCTTTTGGCCAGATGGTGAATGGAAATAGGACTGGCTTCAGTTGAACCATATGCTGATGAGAATCTATCATCTTTCTCTCATGGCACTGACTTTACTACTGAACAGACCATTTCCAAACATTTATTTTCCTTCTCCAATTTCAAAACATTTTTTCAAAGGATGCTAGATTATCTGAAGTGACTGGGCTAATTTTTATTACATTTTATTTACCCATCCTTTTCTTCAAATCCTCCATCTTACTGTACATCTCAGAATACCTCTTCTTTAGTCAAAGCCCTTGGCTGCTCTCTGCTTTTATGCTTCTATCATAGGAATGCCATATCCACATACATTCTCACCGAGGCATCCTCTCAGTTTCTCTATACTGCCTGTGTTTCCGTATTTCTGTCACTTTTCTTCCTCAGCCTTCTCTAGAATCCTACCCAGTGTTTCCTTCTTACTCTGTTCCTTGCCTGTCAAATCCCAGGCACTAACAACTGGAGTTAGCTCTAGAAAAGAAATAACAACCATGGAGCTATAAACTTTATCATCTACTTGAGTAAACAGTTAAGCTATTCTAAAACTATTACCAAACGGATTTGTCCCGTGAAAAACAAAAGACGAGTTACTAATCCAACCTTAGTCAATTAGCAGGTATTCTTCATTACAGAACTTTGAACTTTTCTTTTCTAAGAAGCTTTGTGTAATAGCTTTTACTACCCAGGTGACCCAAGGACAATGTTCCTGTGCCACAGGTTAATTTTTTTCACTTTCCTGGCATTAGTACATTTTTGCAAAACAGCCTGTTCCAATGCATCATTTCAAGAGTTCTCAGAGAAAGTGATCTCCGCAATTATTTACCCTGGAATTGGCTTTTTCTGCCTTCCATTTTCAATTGCAGAAAGTCACAAAATGAAGAAATCCTAAACCCAAAAGTTTCACTGATCCAACTTATTTCCTGGGCTGTGTCTTCTAGATTATTTTTGCTTCTACATGGAAAAGGACACTGTGGATGTCAAGACCAAAAAATATCAGGGTGCAACAGAATAAAGATAAAACCTAAAGGCAGCTAGAAAACATATTATTCTCTTTGTGAGATCAAAGCAAAAAAAACGTTTAACAAGTTAAGACCCAGAGACTTTAACCAAGAAATAGCAACTGGCATTTCTCTAATAAATCCTGCAAATAAACTTCCTCTGACAGAGGATGGAAACCTTATGGAAATTACAAATAAATTCACACAGAAAGTAAAATGGGATGCATAAATACAGTACAAAAGCAACGATAGTCCTTCAACTAGTTTCTGTAACTTGATGGATTGCAGGAGGGTGGAGGAACTCACCCACCCTTAGGAAGGCAGAATAAAAAAAAAAAAAAAAAAAAAGGAAAGTGGTGACTGCAAAAAGTAACTTTGCATTCTCTAAAGAAGACTTTTGCCCTCTCTTAAAAGGAACTCCTGTAACCACAGATGGGAATAAGCTTCTAGAGGAGCACCTCTGTTTCACTCTCTGTTATTCATACTGAGTAAGAGAACTACTTGTAACTTTTATTTGGACATGCTACTTTCACTGGAGACAAAACCAAAACAAAACAAAAACCCAAACCAATCAAACAAACAAACAAAACAAAACAAAAACTAGAAAAACTGCAGGGAAGTAACTTCTATCCACAAAACTATCACAGAAGAGCGCAGTTGGGACTTTTAGGTAGCTAGGTTGTATAGCCAGATGTTCCGAGTCTATTTTTGTGGTACAGAAAGAACAATCCCTAGTATGAATTCCAATAAAAAATGAAATAATTGAATCAAAATTTAGCTAGAAAGTAATACTGCATAATGCATCCAGTAATCTCACCCTACTCTCCTGACATAGCAGCCTATAAAGATTTAACGTTGGGTGAAAGAGAAAACAGCTCAAAGAACCTGTCTCTAATTCTCCATTGCAGAGATTAGCCTCAAACTGTCTATTACATTGGCTGCCACTGCAACTAAGCAAACTCTAATCCCATTACTGTAATACAGGCTCTCTGTCCAAATCATTGCACTTAGAAGACTAAAACCGGTAAGTTGCGAGATTCACTGAAACTATTTCAGGAATTTTCCTCTTCTATTAATACTGCACAGATACTTCAGAAATCATCTTCCAGTTCCAAGAAACCAATTAGTTATTTAATGTGAATAGGAAGACCACAGAGAAAATGTAATAAAGTAAAATGCTCTCCCAATTTGGAGCAGGTTTTTTTTTGGTGGAAGACTGTTTTAGAACTCAGTAAGATGTGAGTAACTCAGGAAAGTCAAGTTACAGATGTATACTAATCACCATGCTTACTCTTTTCAAGTTACATTAAAAAAAACCCCCAAAACAAAACAACAACCAAAAAAAAAACCAACTATGCATTGCTATATTTATTTATTAAAATATAAGGTAAATTGCTTTGTGAATAAGGCAGACCTCAGAAAAATCATACCCAAATTAAGAACATATCTACATGTGCAATCTCTAGCAACTGCATTTTTTCTCCCTTTTTAAATTCATCTATGTCTTGTACTGTTAGCACTCGGAGGCCAACGCAGGCTACTAGGGCCAACCTGATCTGATTAGACCTGCTTTGAGCACAGGACTGGACTAGACAATCTCAGACGTCACTTCCAACCTAAACTACTCTATGATTCTGTACTTCACCCTATTTCTCCAGTTGTAGTAGAGATGTTCATCCTGAGAGCAAGTATATCAGCAGAGTCCATCTGTAACATACAATCATGATGCACTTCAAAATATATTTGGTTAAGAAAGTTCTTTCCTGTAGTTATCCTATTTATGTAGACTATAAACTGTTGTTTTAAAAATACTGATTCCCGCTAAACAGCTCTCTGCCCTAGCAATCCTCTCTCCTTAGCTGTAGATAACCTGCTGTATTTCATGAAGTACACCTTTCTCTTTTCCTAGAAGACAAAAAAAGTCTCATCTTCACCTATTGTAACAGTAATCCTGGTATTAGATACTCATTAAAAAACATTTATTACCTCCTCCAGGAAAGGCTATGAGATGAACAGACAGCTTTATTGAGCTGCTACAAATAGTTCTGAAGCCCTAACATGAGCTAACTGTGAAAGGCTATGTATTAAAAAGTCATCCATCTATGAAGTTCAAAATACCTAGTGTACTGATATACTGTAGGCTTGAAATTGTAAAATAAATGGATCTATTATTTCTTTGCATGTATGATTTAGTCTGTTTGCCCCTCCACCAGGGTAACCTCCTTTTTTTTTTTTTTTTTTTCCCCCCTTAATTTTTAATAATACAAATGCAAGAATTTTTTGGAAAGTGTCATTTCTCTATTACTTTTCATCTGCCGTAAATGAGATAATGGAGCCAAAAGAGTTTCAAATGGTCTATCCTAGCACAGAACTGTCAAGCCAAAAGCATTCATCTGTACTACATCCCTCAAAAAGACTGCATTCACGTGCACAGAGTTAGGAATCTCGGTTGAGCGGCTTGTTCAGAATGCCACTCGTCCTTTCAGAAGCACTGCTTTCATGAGTGGAATAAGCTATTCTGTAAATAACATCAGCATCCCTTGTCTCTCGTATCTGGAACGCATTACATTTTGTAAATTCTTGTCCACTCGTAACTGAATTGGACTGACAGTGTGTATCACATGGGGCATCTTAACAACCTTCCTGGAACATGTACTTTCAGTCTCTAGCATTTAGAATTACATTTCATTAGAATTGTATTTCATTAAGTAGTAAAAGTAGAGTATCTGTTTATCAGTCTCTTAAGCCTTTCAGTACTACCATAGTGTTTTCTAAATTCATTACTATTCCTCATTAACCAGAAAGACTCAAATTGCACTATGGATACAATAAAAATGTTTAGTTTTGCATTTTGCTGTAGCCATACCTGCAGTGATCAAAAATCCACAGCAATTTGTAAACTTTTAATAATTCAAAATGCATAAAATGAAGCAATAAAGCAAAACCAGTTTTTGCCCTTTTAGAGAGTACAGCAGTACCAACAAACTTCCCATAACCTACTGACTACCACAGAAAACCTGATGCCAGCAGGCAGGGAGAAAGCATCTTTTCTGGACGTACTAAGGACTGAGGAGGCAAGGAGCTAGCACCCAAAATCTCATACAATTACTTTATTCCCACTCTCAAAATCAATGGACTATTCTACACTCCCCCTCCTCCCTCCCCGCAAAGTAACTGGTTACAGTCTGAGACAAACTTACCTCAGCAGCGTAACCCTGGTTGTGTTTGATAATTTCTCCACTATGCAAAGTCCTCATAGTAGCAAAGTCAGCAGTAGCAGCTACTCCCCTTCGGCTGCTGCACATGGATGTTTCATCACCTCGAAATCGATCAGTATCAATCCCATCTTGTATTGATTCTTCATCTTTGATGTTTGCCGTTTTCTTCTTTTTTTTCTGCTTCTTTGATCCATTCTGACCATCAGTTTGCGCCTTCCTCTGCCTGAACTGAGCAAGCTGTATAGAAAACAAAATCTTGTTAAAGGTGAAAGTTTTCCTCTTTATTACTAATGACATTCTCTATAAAGGCTTACCAGCTGTTCTACATAAAGCTTCAAACCAATCACTACTGAATACAAGTTGGAAGTTAAATTCTTAAACTTAACAATTTATTAATTAATTCCTTTTTGGCTTCACATTAGCAATCTACTGTTCTTCAAATTGATACCTAGAAATCAAAACATTTGAAGGTAAAGGTGCAAGTGTCATTATAAAGGACAAATGCAAGGAGATAACTTCTGAACTCATTTTTCAATTTTGCAGTAATAAGGAATTCAAAATTAATTTACAGATATTACTTTTAATTTTTAAACCAAACCAGATAAAAGCAAACCATTCTTCCACCAAGTATCAATGTAAAGTTTTATAAAAGTTTGTTAGAACTCAAAAAGCAGATCAGGTTACTGAAAACATCAAATAGCAAAACACATCACGATGGAATAGCCTAAAATCAAACAGTGAGCAAGTTACAACATACACTACCTTGTAGCAAAACATGCTGATGAACAAAAAGTCACAGGTGAGCCAGGCACACAGTTGAAAAACCAATTAGTATGTAAGCTATTCAAATACTGCAAGACACTGCCTTTTGAAGAGCTTATCACTTTTAATCACTTTATAGTGGTTTACGCAAGAAAATCCATTTAATTTTTTTTTTCTTAACAAGAACAGAATTTATGTTCAAATAAGAAAGACAACCATAGCAGGTTTTACCAACTAAAATTTAAAATTAAGCAGATCCTACCAACAAAATCTGGTAACAAAAATCATTATTTTCCAGTTGAAGAGGCCAACATTGACTAAGTGCTACAATATGTTTTAGAAATGTAGCTCCAATGTAAATATAAAGCATGCAAATAAAGACCCTAAAGCTTTAAATACTTTTTTACCATCAACTAATACCCAAATATCATGTATTTTTCATCTAACTACTGCAATTTTAAGAAAAACCTATAGAAAGATAGCATGTTTGCTCATGATATTCACCAATCGAGAAAGCAAGGCTTCCATCCAGCCTCTTCAGCAACACCCAAATGAAGTAGGACACACAGATCTCCTTTCCTTGTCACTGTTTGGTTACAGTGCAAGCCGTCACTTGAAGTGCTCTCTAGTTCTCATCTGGCCCCAAGATAGCTGAGAAGACTCTAAATAAGTGCATCACTGACAGATCAGTTCTGACTAGTTTATGCTTATGTCCCTTTATTGGTACTTCATGGGTTTCTTCAGCCTCCTCTCCATTCTTAGGACGACTGACAGCTTGGCGTATGGCTCCTGCTCTGCTTACAGGAGGAGGACCTGAGGATATGCTGAGGCAAACATGCTCACCTATGTATTACTTCCTCCCTACTACATCCCTAATTAGTTCATGATTTTTTTTTACCCTCTGTTTTTTCAAGAGGAAACTTTCATTATTTCATTAAGAAAAAAAAAAAAAAGCTCCACAAATTCTGAACAGGAAAAGAAAGGATGGTCTCCTCCTGCCTTTCAAGTTTAAGGAAAAAACAAAACAACAAACAAAACCCAACCAAACAAAAAACCCACCACAAAACAAATTTAGCTTCTCAAAAATGGGAAGAGTGAAGCTTCCAGTTGTCCTCATAGGACATTGCTACATTCTCTTAAAACTGTAAATTTACCCCAGCAAAATAGTTTCCGATTTAACCAAAAGACAAACAGAATTTGTCCAAATGCAATGACATAAAGTAGGCAGTCTGACTTCAAGCGTAACTACTGAGAGATTTCGCTTTTTTTTACTTTTTATTTTTAAATAATGAAAGACACATAGTGCCACTAGTCAACAGCGCTCTTCCCCAACCTGATTGAAACCTACTGTAATGGAAAGTTAAGTTGGCTTTTTTAAAGCAGCTTTGCCGTCTTTATTTGTCTACAAAATTAGATGTGTAGCTCAAGGACAAGTGAATTACTCCGTGTCCCTCCTTCAAGTATTTTGCATATTTTAGCTGAAGCATCTGGGCATGCTGGATTTCTCTCCTTTCAAAATTGAGCTGTCGACTTCCACTTCTTCCAAATTAACAGATTAAACTCTACCATGGCAGTTATAAACACCTTATTTTTTTTCTGTTTAAACATCACTGAAGATAGGCACACATAAAAGGCAAATGCATATGCAAACTAAACTGTTATATTTTTGTATTACACAAGTTCTCAACTGACAATTTCTGCATGAGCATTTGTTATTTTGGAAGTAACTACACTATTAGTGTGCACAAATCATAGCACTTTTTACTCTGCGCATTCATATACACACAAACCTGCTACTAATGGAGCATAGCTTCAAATTCACATTTTTAATCCAATTTTAAAAGCTGGAAATGAGAGAAGCAGCATAACAGAAAGCTCCAGTGAATAAATACACTCTGTGATGCTCACATCAAGACAGAGGAGTCTCAGATACCTAATTCCTTCAGAAAACGGGAGTCGCGAACTAGAGTCGAGGATCTGTCTACGTTGCTATGACAAGCAGGAAAAAGTCCATCAGCAGTCATGGGAATTAAGGACAATAAATTTTGTAGAATTAAAACTTTAATTAAAACAGAAAAATACTTCCAGATTTTGTATTTCTAGAAAAATAGTTTTTCCAGTGTGAACAAAATATGAAACAAGTACAGGGTGATAAAACTATACATTCCATTACCCTGCTGTACCCGGTTTGCATGGCAAGGTTTTGGTAGTGGAGGGAGCTACAGAGGTGGCTGTGAGAAGCTGCTAGAAGCAAAGGAACAAAAACAAAGGAACCCACCCTGCACAACTGCGGCTGATGAGAAGAGTGAGAGTACGTGAGAGAACAGCCCTACAGACATCAAGGTCAGAGAAGGAGAAGCAGGTGCTCCAGGCACGAGAGCAGAGATTCCCCAGCAGCCCACAGAGAAGGCCATGGTGAGGCAGGCTATCTGCAACCCATAGAGGTTAACCATGGAGCAGATATGAAGGGCCCCACAGCAGGTAGAAGCCCAAAAGAGGCTGTGACCCCATGGGAAGCCCATACTGGAGCAGGGTCCTGGCAGGACCTGTGGACTCATGGACAGAGGGGAACCCACAGAAGAACAAGTTTGCTGGTAGGCCTTGTGACCCCATAAGGGACCCATACCGGAGCAGTCTGTTTCTGAAGAACTACACCTCATGGAAGGTAACCACACTGGAGCACTTCATGAACACCTCTCTCCCATTGGACAAGTTCATGAAGGACTCCGTCTTGTGGGAGGCACCTCACACTGCAGAAGGGGAGCAGTATGAGGAAGGAGCAGCAAATGAAATGGCCACAACCTCCATTCCCTGTCCCCTTGTGCTGCTGCAGGGAGGGAGGTAGAGAAAACTGGGGCTGAAGTATAGCCTGAGAAGAAGGGAAGGGTGGGGGCAAGGTCTTTTCAAGGTTTGGTTTCACTTCTCATTATCCTCCTCTGATTTGATTGGTAATAAATTATTTTTTTTTCCCCAAGTCAAGTTGGGTTTACCACCCATGATGGTGATGGATGAGAGATGTCTCCCTTTTCTTAACTCAACCCACAAGCTTTTTGTTATAGTTTTCTCTCCCCTATCCAACTAAAGACAGGGAGTGACAGAGTGGCTTTGGTGGGACCTTGGTATCCAGTCAAGGTCAACCCACCACACCTGTCCTTCCAGGCATATCAGCTTGATAACGCCAAAACTTTTCCCATCATGCTGGTAAGACCTTGGATCCTCCAAGCAGTCCTGAATCCTCTTGAAAATTTCATCAGTCTTTTCTAGTAGTGAGTTACAGCTGATTTTGCTCCATATCACTGACTACCAGCTTTAGCACCTAAAATAATGAACAACTTGTAATTTCCAGCTCATAGGCTTTCAAGTCCTGCTTCTAGGCAAAAAAAGCGATCATCTTGGAAACACATGTCCACTTTACAGCAATTAAAAACATTACGTTATGGAGCCCATGTTTATTGTCCAAATTATACCTATCAATTATCCCATGTACAATTTCATTCTTAATTGGAATAAATAAATTAAGCTAAAGTCTGAGAATGAAACTATGTTTCTTTCCTTTTAAGGCATAACAAACTAAATAAAAAAATTCTTCAGGAAGAATGACATGTATATTTTCAGATTTCCTTAAGTGCCAAACAGCTGCTCAGCTTTCCATTAGTTTGAAAAATGGGGAGTGGATGTTAGCATTAAATTCTGTGGCTGCAGATGACATGCTGCCTCTTCTAAACAGAAAAACACCTATTGAAAGTCACAAGCCTACAATAGAGCAGCAGGCAGGTAAGCAATGGGTATACTGTTCCAAATGATTTCCCAAAGTAAAAGAACAATTGAACAGAAGAACTTAGATATTTAGAGGTTTTGTTTGTCTAGCTCTAATTACAACTTTTTTCTGCTTAGGAGTCCCAAAACATACTAGCACCAATCCCACATTACAGACTGAGCAAAATTACAGGCAGCTTGTGCACCATTACCTTAGCTTTTAAATGCTGATACCTTCCAACTACCAGAAAGACAGAAAAGCAGAGGAGAATCAACCACTATTAGGAACTACATATTCTTGAGAGAGAGAGGACACCTGTAACTGGCAGAGTTATGTTTTCACAACAGTAGAACAAGGAGAAGGAATAGAGCCTGGGAGACAGCAACACTGAGATTTAGGTAGCAAAGCCTTGCCTAGGTTGTTTAAAACTCATCTGTTGTTAGGCCAGCAAATTTTGTAAAAGCTTGATGGTCCGCTCCCTAAAGAGGTCTTGAACAGGCTAACTGGTATCTGTATAGGAGAAGAAAGTGGCACTTTCTCATTTCTGTCATATTCTCAAAAGCACCAAGGGTTGTGTTGCTAAAGTGCAGTTTAACTCCTGAAGTGTAGGCAAATTTACTGCCGTCTGCATCTTCTAAGTTCTTGATGCCTTTACTAAGAAAATGATAACAGAGCGCAAGATGAATGGAAAATTATCAAATACAGAGGATAAACAGACATCTTTCTAGTGAAGTCTGTTTATTCTATTATTCTATTCTGCTAATCAACAAATAGGAAAGTATCACAACTCTTTCCAAATAAAAACCTATAAAAAGAAGATAACTGAGCAAGAATCCAGCAAACATATTCAATATAGTATGTCACAAAGCTGAAAATCCAAACTCTAAGTAGAGAACTTATGTTCTTTTCAAGTTTCAATCTGCTTATCTGTTGCAGTAAATGGAACATTAGTTTATTTCTTCCATTCAACAGATGCTGAGTTTACTAAAAGGGAGACATTAGGCTGAATGAACAAGAAAATAATCAGCCAGGAATGAGGTATTTCCAATCTACTCTTTTCTGTGTTGCACTCAGTCAGATTTTCCCGAATAATGTGAGCAAGAACTTACGATGTCTCCCTTTATGGACACCTAAGTGGCTCACAAGCATTAGAGGATGCCAATAAGTCTGTCAAATTTTCCAAAGAAGAAATGCTGTAGTCTCTACCTAAATACAAGCTTGAGAGTCTTTCAGCTTTATAGAAAGCCGCTCCTTTGCGGTATTCTGAAGAAAACCAATGGGATCACCACAATTTACAGTTACAGGTAAAGAACCATAGAGGACAACTCAGGACAGGGAGAGGAACAGCATGCAGAGTGATTGCTTTCATCTTTTTAGCAGTCTGTATCAAGTTAGAGAGTACTGTTGTCAGTGCTAATAACCAAGGGCACTGAACTTGAATGAACCCCTCCAGATGGCATTGTGAGCTGGAAAGCCTCAGAATTAGTGTGGTTCTGATCTGGTCTGCTCTTCCATGTCCCAAGAATTTAAATAGGAACAGACCTAGAAACAGCTAAGTTCATTACAGCTGGTTCTTTTCTGGACCAGGAATGGAAGTTAAGTATGAAAATACTCTCAAGGCAGGTTACAATGACAGATGCAAGTACACTAAGTGCATTTCAATGCTGGATTGCTTCAGGAAAAGCAATGCCTCAAACAAACTACAAGAAAAAACCAAAATGCCCAACTGGTCTCTTAACCCACCTACTTTACATAAATGATTTATATATTGCTCCTATCTACTTTTAATCTTTTTCTCATACTGAATACCGTATAACTGCCTCTGTTGATGTAAAAGATGAAAAAAGCATCTGGCTCACATTGGTACCGTATTTCCCCAAAGTGAAGAGGAAAGAAATGGACTGGGCCAAGCTGTCGCTGACAAAAACGAGGGGGTAATAAAAAGCTTGTTTCATGCTGCTCTGTAAAAAAGCACAGATCATCCATGCTTGAAGTCTGAAACTTTCAGGAGGCCTTTGTCACGTCAAGGCCAAGGCAGCTGATGTAGCAACAAAGCCTCTGTTAGTCTGCGTTAAGTGAGGGAGATCACCAGTCAGGTGCTGGCTCAAAGGCACATTCTATTCTATTCTTTTGCCCAGAGTTTCAAAGGCTCGGCAATAAAGGGAATGTTTATGCAGCGACAGAAATGCACTTCTGTGCCACTAGGTTTATACTGGATCCTGAACCTCTCTCCAGGTAGGCTGAAAAGAACCCAAAGGCACAGAGATAGTTAGTCTTCAGTGTCCTCTAACCTTTGGAAACAATTTCTGGTGCGGAGGAAGAATTACAATAATGTTAATGAGTGGATTAACAAATGTATTTAAGGAAATATTACAGCCTGCAGCAAAGAAAAGATTTCTCTCCTCTCCTCCCTTTTTAAAATCATCCAGTTTACCAGTCAGGAAATTCCAGGCCAGAGCTAAAATCTGGTAAAAAAAAAAAAAAAAATCACAAAGGAGACATAAATGTTTCCATTACATTTTATCCTTTTGAAAGAATGAGGGAAAAAAAAAAAGTTCTACTACTTAATTTCCTAAAATGCTAGATTTTAACGAGTCATAAGATTTTATTCACCAATTCTCCAAACTAGAAAACTTTACTGTTTTGCCATGGCATTCTCACATCTCATGAAAGGGTTTTAAAAATTTGCACCCAGCACAGGGGTTTGTATATAAATTAATTCTTGAAAATTAATCCCAACATGAAGGTTTAGATACTCTGAAAGCATTGGTCACTTTCCATACAGTTACAGTACTGTTCATTAGACTGCGTGAACTTGTTATCTCACAGCCTTTTAGAAACAAAAGTATCAATATTCATCTTCAGGCACTAACCAACTTTCAGTGTTGTCATAATCTTCAAAAGAATCATAAAATTCAGTCACTGGGCTCTAACATTACAAAGATTTTCTACATGCCACCATGTTTATGTCTACATGCAAATCCACTAGACTTCAGCAATTTACTAATATGTACTAACTGCTAATAAATTACTCCTCATATGGACCCAGTTCTCTAGGGTGTTTTGGTATCCACATAAGGCAATGGGTAACTTCAGCTCTGACATCCATGTAAGGACAGTAAAGCTCATGGACATGTAAGCTCACTAAAGCACAGGACCCTATACAAGATGTTAACGTAGTCAAGATTCTATTAACTAAACCAGTTCCTGTTTTTAAAGCGTACATGGAGGCCTATAATAGGATTTTAGTATGACTTTCCTACTGAATGAAACCACAGGATGCAATACATTTTGCTGACAACCAAAAGGCAGACTCTAGGAAGTAAACAGACAATTTGATCTTTGGTGACTTAAATCAAGATACAACATATCGTAGTAACACTTAGCAGCTGAACAGTAAATGATAGAGGCTATAGCAGACAAAAGAATAAATAACATTTTTGGGCTCCAAAAGGTGACAAAACCTTACTTATGCAAGGTGACATATCACCTATACACCTTAGTTTCATATCAAGCTGATACCTCTCATCTTAATGAAAAGTTGCCAAAATTCTAAGTTGTCAGGTATTGTTAAAGAATGTAAGAATAACTAATAAAATGAAGCTGCTGAAAGCATGTAGCAGACTAAATTAGGTAGGCTAGGCATGACACCAACAAAATGAAAACTAGACTGCTACGTATGGCCTAGCAGATAAAAAGCTCAAAAAGAAATCTTGTGTTCAGTAAACTCAATCATGTGAAGATAATGGTAAAAAAAAAAAATTAAAAAAAAAGGCCAAAAAAAAAAAGGCCTGGGACTTGCAAAGGGTACCACACCTTTTCTGTCACTAGGACAGAATAAGTTAATGCCTACAAAATACCCTTGGCAGAAAAATCGTTACACTGAAAGTCACAATTATCACAGTATTTCAGAAGAATGAACTCCCCAGCAAGCTTCAGCACAGACTTTTTTGTAAGGTTGTATGATTACAAATTTGGTTAGGATTTTAAATACTTTTTTTCCCCACTCAACCCTTTATGAAATCAGCCCTGTGAAACAAGGAAGTAAAAGGAAGTAAAAGGTAGATACAGCCCTCCCTGAACAGAACGCAAATGACAGTGCCCAGGTTACTTAAGCATTAAAATTATGTACTAACTTCCAATCTTACACTCACTTTACTGCAGTAGATTTCTATAAATCTAGTGCAATCAAGTGAATTGCAACTGTACTGTTTGGTTCTGTTTCCTTTTTACTCTTTTTTTTTTTCCTCCTCATTCTCACCTACAGACCCATACTTCATGAATGGTTCACAATGAATCACTTAAAGCATACAAATGAATACTGTACAAGAAAGAGAAATAAAGAAGTAATGGCCATTCATAGATAACAAGCTTCCGCTGAGCTTCAAAAGAAAACTTGTTTTATGGCATAGTAACAACTTAGTGGTCAAATAGAGGTATTAAATCATTCATCTATTCAGAACTTGGATTTTTGGAAAGCAGCAGAGTCATCAGGCATGTGTCAGTAAGTATGCTGCCTTCTGCATGACTGAAAAAAATCTGCTAACAATCTGAGCATCGCTTAGGTAGTTACTTCACTTTATTTCTTCTTAAAGCAACTGGGTTAACACCTGTTCTTTAACAAGCATATAGTTATATCAGCTATTTCACTATATATAGTTAAATCAACAGCTGGAGACTCATTTAATCTCTTGGAGTTCCTTCAGGATAACAACTTATTTTCGGAAAACAACTGCAATACAGTAACAGAGTTAAGCATTAACTATGTTTATTCTGCTATATTTAGGTCTTAAAAAATATTCAAGACAAAATAAATGTCATCTAGAACAGGAATACTCTGAAAGCAACAAAACGATGTCATTAATTACTACACACACTTGAAAAGTTAATGACTGTCTTGTCAAGTTTTTTACATGCTACCTCTTCCTCAAAAAGTAACCCTAGGAAAACATTCCTAGGACCACAAGGCAGTGAAAAAGTGAGTCTACCTTTTCCATGAGCCCAAAGTAGGACTAAACTCCAATCAAAATTTCTGCATTAACGGAGGGAAAGAGAAAAGTTTCCTTCTGGTAACAGAAAAAATTATTTTCATGCCTAGCATTTAGTAATTTTTCTCCTCAATTATCACCCAATTACCATTTTTCTCCTTATTAAGCACAAATAATTGCAATTTATCCCTGAGAGAGCTAGTTTCATTTAACAAAGCAGGAGCTACATTTTTATTTTATGGGACCCCTAAAGTCACAATATGTTGTACACTTAACTTGAGAGAAAACAGCACACTGACTTTATATAAATTAGCTAAATATACTACTACAAAAAAAGCTCCTATACAGTATCTTCAGATTCTTACTGCCGTTCAGCTCTCCTGGCCCCTCTATAAGCTTCTAGCAGACTAGCAAGAACTGCAATACCAATATTGCCATCTAGAAATAAAAGCTATAAATTCACATCTGAGAAAACTGAGTTTAATATTCTTTTTTTTCCTAGGAATCTGAGGGGAAAAAAAAAAAAAAAAAAAAAATCATAAAGTGCCCTGAAACTTCCTGGAATGGGAAAAACAACGTTAATCCCTTAAACAGCAGTTCAAAGCATTTCTCTAAAATCCTTTTAAACTCTGGGTTAGAAGAGTCCAAAGCACTTTATGAAGTACCACTGAAGCAACAAATTCTGACTTTGTGGTAGAACATTTTTCATTATCAGCAAGAGAAAGACCTGATAATGTCAAATATGATTAATTATTTTCAGAAAAAAAAAAAACCAAACCAACAAACAACAACAAAAAACCCCACCAAACAAGCAAAACCAAAACACCTTTAAAAAATTCCTACAATAAAATAACTGATTACTTAACATGAATTTGCTTGAGAACAAATCACCCAGTTATTCAAAAGTCAGGCACAGAAACCTTTCATATTATTAACAAAATATTAAGAGTTTGTTCCAAAAATCCAATACTATAACTTAGCAATTGAAATCAAAACCCTTATAGAGTAGCTAATACATGATATTTAGACAATGCAATTCAAAAGACCGTATAAATGTTTTCTCTAATTCACAAACATAGAAAAATCATAATCCATGGCCATCTGTGCTTGCCAGTTAGAAGCCAACTATAAAAATAAAGTAGTATGCAAAAGCAACAGTTGCCACTATCTCCACACAAGTGCTCGTCAATCAAATTACTGGCACCCTGCAAGTTTATATTTGTAACACAGAAACTTTCTTCCGCTTATTAATTGTCTTATGCATTTAAAAGTTACGACAGACATTTTACACTTTTGTAAAGACTGGTCTTTTAATGTTAATATTACACTACAAAACCAGAAAATATAAAGCTTCAAGAATGAAAGTAATGATTCTCATGTTTTTAATAATATGATCCTAGATATAAATTAATTCCACCAGATTTGATTTTGAGTATTACCAGACTGACTTACATTCTGGTTTAGATGCATTTATGTATGAAATAACTATAAGCAGAACATTATTATCTTTATGTTTTCCATCGAGGGAAATTCACCAGAATAAGTTTACTTTCATCAGTTTTATGGCATTCTGCATTAATTTTTGTGGGTTTCTAATAAAATACTTGAAATTAATTTTAGACACACAGATATAGCTACATGGACACTACAGCCCAAACCAAAAAGGTGTTCTTCCCCATCCTCAGTAGATGAAGACAATACCCCAAAATATCTGACCTTATCACCTGGGATAACAGCTATCATCCTACTAGATAATATAATTATGTACCTTAAATTATTCTTACCTTGTTTCAAGTAAAACCTAAGAATATTACCTATCT
>JAAGNO010028415.1:0-15582 GCA_033439905.1 Ceryle rudis | reverse complement strand
GGGGGGGGGGTGCGTGTTTGCTTTTGGTTGTGGCTTTTTTTGGGGGGGAGGGCTGTGTTTTGTTTGGTTAGCTTTGTATAGCTGCATCCATGAAATGTATGTGGTGAAATATGTGATGGCTGCTTTTTTAATCCATCACTTATTACAGAAGTCATTCAATGAAATTGATAGCGACACTTCTCAGACATAGAATCAGAGGCAGGAAATGGGACAGAATGAAAGGGGAAACCTTCCTTCTTGTACTGGAGAGATGGTAGTCAACAATTTTGAGGTAGTTTTGCACAGATACATACCCATCTTTTATGTAATTCAGCTAGTAATAAATGTAATTTGATAGCTGGATGTTCAGCAAGGACATGTAGATACAGTTTCTCAATGTTAAGGTTTTTTTTTTTTGTGATTGTAGGCATGCTAAAGTATGAGAGTGCAATTTGGCTCTTGCCATAGCAAATACCTTATTGCATTAAACTTACTTGTATTTGTTGTAAGTTGTTATTTCTGATTGCAGTTCAGTGAATATAAACTGACATTCTGTTCCTGCTATGCATGAAGTCCCAGATCAGAGTGACTAGTTCCTACAAAAATCTGACCTCAATTTGAGAACAGGTGAAGTGGCTTGACAAGTAACCCCTTCTTCCCCCTGCCTCACCTTACTGCAGCATTCAGCGCTATGATTCCCTATTTTTCTATATTCAAACTAATACAATATCTGGAAATGTTTGACATCTGTATTGTATTGGTCACTATAGCAATGAATTTTCGTGTTCTGAGTGAAACAATTTTCAAATGGTAAGTTAAAGCATTTTTAAGGGTTTAAAATACTTGTAAACTCTTGTATGCTCTCTAGTTGTTTATTCCTGCAGTCAGGAGCAGGGGGGAAAAACCAAAATATGTATTTGGTAGTCCATATTTTGTGGTTTGGATTGAGATTTTTTTTTTTTAAGCCTATAATGTGGAACTTCCCATTGTCAAACAATTTATTTGGTTTTATTTCCCCCTGAATGGAACCGGTACCATAATGACACCCCTATGATAACCAAGAATGCGAACAGTAGGTGATTTTTGTCAGATGATGACACTTCACTCAAGTATCCTAGTGCTATCAATTAATTATTTTCAGAACTACCCTTAGGTTGATGTACTTGGTTGTACAGGTGTTGATTTTCTTTCTGGTCTTTCCATGCCCACTAGATTTAAGGACCTTTGTGGTGAAAGGAACATGTTGCCAAAGAAGTGGTAAATATTGCATCTACCTAAAGAAGCAGCCCTGTTGCAGAGGTGCATGCTGGTTTTACATTAAATTTAGCCTAGCGAAAGGACAAATTTTCATGAGGACACTGTGCCTTTTGGCAGTTGAACTTTGTTAGCTAAAAGTGAAACTGCTCAGGGTATGCTTTGTTAAATGTGATTTAGAGTGAAGGGAGTCTTTGTAGCTCTTACTTGTGTGGATTATGTTAAATCCTAGAGCCCACTTCCTTGTTTGGGCAAAGTAAGAAATGAGTGACCTCAGGGCACTTCCCTCCTACAAGATGAGAAAATAGAAGCTAGAGAGATAACTAGCTTGCCTGCCTCCTTTTCAGAAATCCCAGAGGTATGTAGCTGCTGTCACAAACCTCAAGAGACTGAGGCAAGTGTCTTAATTGCTTGTTCTTGTTTCCAGTATCTGCACCTTCTATATCCAAACCTCTTAATTATCAGCAGGAATGTCTGATTCTATGCACCAACAATTGTGATCTTTTTTTTTCTTTCTTTTTTTTTTTTTTTTTTTAAGGACTCTTGTGAGTTACTTGGCCTGAGGATTACAAGTTGAAAATAGTATACTACAATTTAGTAGTAGAAACCATTTAACTTTAATGAATTTGAGATTACTTAGAAATTTTGTATTTCATTGTAAGACTAAACATCTGTGTTTGAACCTGCCAATCTTGAAATGCTTGTTGTGAATATAATTGTGCTGTAACATGCCCAGTAATTAGATTTATCAAATTGTGAAATGATTTCAACAGCTAGACTTTAGGGCAGTGTAATCACAAACACGGTAGCAAAAAAAACCCTTCTATCACCTGAAAAAAAAAAACCCAAACAAAACAACCCCAAAGCTCTTGAAGAAAAAAAAACAAACCCAACCTTCAAAACAAGGAAGATTGTTTGCTACCTTGGGAATCACTTGAAGACCTTGTCCCCACATTACTTTTGGGCTTTAGGCCATTACAATTTGTTTTCAGTTCGGCTTGCATAGCATATAAATTTAAAACTAGTTTTAGTTTTTAGTTGTTGGTCATTTGTTGTGGGGGCGTTGTTGTTGTTTGTTTTAGTTTGTGGCGGTTTTTTTGTGGTTTTGGTTTGGTTTTTTTTTTGTTTGTTTGTTTTTGTTTGGTTTTGTTTTTGTTTTAAGAAGTACAGGGTTAGTTTTTACATGTTCCATATGTTTTTCAACAATTTTTTTTTAATTCTGGAAGAATTACTATGTAAAGCCCTCTGACAAGGTAGGTTCTGGCAGTGGCATCTTCTGAACAGCTTGCTGATGATGGTTGTTAGTCTTGTAACTGTTTGTAAACCCCTTGTTTGGCAGCATTTGTTCACAGCTCATATAATGTCTGAACTTTCTGATGTAGTAATTGCTGATGACCAGTATAAGGGTACAATTAAGGATTATGACTACTCATGAAAGCAGCCTTGGGATACTTGTGGGGTTTTGTGATTTCCTTCCCCTAGGCTTGTCTGTCATAGTGTGAACATGGCAGGTGTCTCTTACTGACTGCTCATTTTCAGTAAGAAACACATTGTGACCCTTGGTATCAGTCTATGTTCTGTGCTCCACAGTGGAGGGTTTTGGTAATTTGAACCCTGATCTTTAAATAGTTATTCTGTATATGAAGATACTTAGAGATTTTTTTTTTTTTCCCTTTCAACAGGTGGGAAGGAGAAACCAAAAACCAATGCAGAAGAGCTACAGATTAAAAAAGTTAAGAAGAAAAAGAAAAAGAAACATAAAGAGAATGAGAAGAGGAAGCGTCCAAAAATGTACAGCAAATCCATTCAGACCATCTGCTCAGGATTGGTTTCTGATATTGAGGATCAGGAAGCCAAAGGCATCATAGATGATCATCTTAAGGATTTCAATGGGAAAAATATGGATTCCAAGAAGGACTGTGAGTCCAAGATACCAGAGAACAGTGAGTTTCCATTTGTCTCGTTAAAGGAGCCACGGGTTCAAAATAAACTCAAAAGGTTGGACACATTGGAGTTCAAACAGCTGATTCATATTGAGCACCAGCCTAACGGAGGTGCATCAGTTATCCATGCCTACAGTAATGAACTCTCCCACTTATCTCCTGTGGAGATGGAGAGATTTGCAGAAGAGTTTGTGGGTCTGGTTTTTAGTGAAAATGAAAACTGTGCAGCTTACTATGTAATGGGTATTGTTCATGGGGCAGCTACTTATTTACCTGACTTTTTAGACTACTTTTCATTTAATTTTCCCAATTCACCAGTGAAAATGGAGATTTTGGGAAAGAAAGATATAGAGACAACGACTATGTCAAATTTTCATGCTCAGGTAAGAGGTTATACATTTTACTTTCTAAAGTCATGTAATGGTTTCAAAAAACTGTGAATGGGTTTGGGGATTTTTTTTTTGTCTGGTTGTGTTGTGGGGTTTTTTTGCTGTTGTTTGGTTGTGGGGTTTTTTTTTTTTTTTTAATACGATCGCTATTGGCTGTGCTGTATGGATGATGCAGAAGGCTAGAAATAAGGGAATTCTTCAAGTAATGAGTTAGTTCTGCAGCTGGAAAGATAAGGAGCCGAACTGAGACAAATTTGGATTTTTATGGGGGAGGGGATGTGTTTGCATGTGCACATGATGTGGGTAGGTTTCTTTGGATTAGTTTCTGTAACTGAAGCTTAACTGAGTTTTGGAGGATTAAAATGATTTAGCTGCAGCTATCTGGATGTCTGAACTGTAGTTTATCTGTATTAATTTCCTGATAAAACTGAAATACTTCAATACATTAGAACACTGTTATATGTAAAACCTGTGTAGGGTACAGTTAATTAGTTACATTTGTAGTTTGAGGCTTCTACAGCTATCCTTAGATTACCACCTTGGTGATAGGGGTATTATGTGAAGCCCATACAGATATTCTGAAATAGTTTATGAAGAAACTTAATCCTGTTTTTCATTATATCAACTTTAGTTCGTAATTGCCAGTTAACTCCCTGTTCATGAATTTAGACACTGTATGGAACACCTTTAAGCTATTTTAGTCTTCACTTTTTAGACAGTTGTGGAGAGTTCAAGTGTGAAGTTACACTGTCATCTCCATCAAAAACGTTTGGTTTTTTTTTTTTTTAATCATTGGCTCCATAAACATTTGCATGGAACATGATGACAGTTATTGATAGATTTCAGGTATGTGTTATCCACAAGGATAGGCAGAGCTGAAATGTTGTTCCAAGAGAACATTTGCAGTGCTGGTTAATAAAACATCCACTGCCACGGAATATGAATGTTCTGTGTAATACAGTCACTTTTTTATTTTTTAATTTTCAGTATCAAAACAGAATTCTTACTTTAACAGTTAAGACCACAGAACATACTATGGGCAGCTTTGGAGAGCTGCTCTGTCTTAGGTCATTTATTACAAAAAAAATCTGGACCTGTCTTTGTAAGAGTTACTTAAGTCCAACATCTTGTCCTGGGCAGCATTAATGTAAGCATAGATATGTGGTAGTATCTGCCCTAAAGAAATAGTTAAGGAAAGTCCGAATTTTATTTTTGTGAATTATCATGGAATTATTTTACAGAAAGGATGGATTAATTTGGTATTATGATGGTTGTCATCAGTATCTGCAATTAAATTAGTCCCGTGGTCTTTGGAATTGAGATAGTAATATCCCATTTTTCTATAAGTGAAGGAGGAAGGGAGAAAGAATGTAGTACATGAAGGAAGCCAAACTGTTATAGCATCCAGCTGGTCAACTTCATAGTCTGTCTTCTAACTATTTTACTTGGATGGAGCTTTAGTTCTGGTATCTTCTTCCACCCCCTCAGTTTTTTCAGTTAGTTTTCATAGCATTTTATCACTTGTCAGAGTTCGGTTGCTTGACAGAAAATGCTTGGCTCCTTGTATTTTTGCTAACATAAAGGGTGTAGCATGTATGAATAATGTATACAGGCATACACCAGACTTACTCGTGTCATCTTCTGCGTCACATGCCTCTTTCCCGGAATATTTAAGTTGGTATCTTGGTTGCCTAGCTATTGATTCTATTTTTTTTTTTTCTTTCCTCTTACTCTGGCTGCTTATTTTGTCTTTCTCGGGTGATCTTCTACAGTTGAAAGCTTTTGTTAGCTTAGTATTCTCCTTTCTCATGGGGCCAATATCAAAAAAGGTGTCTAGGAACAAATATTAGTTTAGTAATAGTAGTGATACTGTGTCGGAAGGCTTATCCTTCAGGGGCTCTTTTGAATCTGAAAGGTGTGAATTTTGTGTGGGGTGTTTGGTGTGGGTTTTGTTTTTTTTTTTTTTAACCTTCAGATGTATTTTTTTGTGTGGATGTTTAAATTTTTGATTCACTGGTAACAGCTACCCCTTTGTTTCTGTTTTCTGCCCCTGCCTTCCTTTATAAAAGGTACTAAACAATTGCATAACTTGTTACATTTTGTACAGATTGATAATATGCTTCTGTCACGTTGAGTTCTTTCTGAATCTTTTAAAGGTATTCAAATGTTGTGTTGCAGTATATTTCTATGACATTTTAAATGCAGTTTTCTGTTCCTGCTTTGCAAGAGCTCTGTGGTGCTGTGTTCCCTCTTGTCCTGAGCTGTCAGACCAATGTCTAGCAGTTGTGTACTCCCAGTTGAAAGGTCAATGGTTTCTTGATGTCTTAGGAACTTACTCAAAACAGACTTGATAAAATTATCTAGTTCAGCCTTCTTTAGCCTTAAGAAACTTGGGCATTGCTTTGCTAATTTTAACTAAAACACTGAAATGAGATTCACTTTAATACATGGCATTCCTTGATTGTTTCTGAGAACTCATTTTAACATATGTAGTCAGTCTGACAAATGTATTTAAAGATACCTTAAAAAGTATTAAAAAAAAAAAAAAAGGAGGGATGAGCTAAGACTGAACTGGAAAGTATTCTATTTTATGAGAGTTTTTATTTCTCATGTTGATTCTTTCAGAACTACTCCATAATCTTCTACCTCCTGTTTTGCAGCAGATGAAAATATGTATTACTTCAAAACAAAACAACTTCAAGTCACTGAGCTCTGTGGTAAGAAGCAGATGCCACAGTAAATCCTGATGGCAAGATCAAAACTGTTGAAGTCCATAGTCTACATGTAAAGTCTGCATCTCTCAAGCAATTTACTTAGTTGTCACAATTATTGCATAGAAAATTAACTCCTCTCAGGTTCCCAATATACCTGTCTCAGACTGAAGTAGTTAGAACAGTTTCAGTTGTTAGAAGTGGGCAGAAGCTTGTGAGAATAGTTCTAGCAGGCACAGGAGAGAGGAGTTGGACCTGGTTCTGTCTCATCAGAATTAGCTTTTAGATTTTGGGGGGAGAGGAATTGGGGAGTTTTTCATCACCTAGCTTGGGCCTGTGTTAAGTACTTATTTACTAAATTTTTAAATTTATTTATTATTAGTGAGACAGCTCTGTTTCTACAAACTGTCTAAGGCTTAGTCAGGCTGTTTCTGTAACTGGGCAAAATGGAATTAGTGTGGTTATCCTTGTAGCCAGTTAAGTCCCTCCTTCAGGCAGTGGAAAGCCGTTGTCTGTAGGTGCATACTTGGGCTCTATCATTTGTGCTGATGGCAACAGTTGCATCAGTTACTTGATAGCTATGAACTTACCTGCCAGGCTCTTAGGAGGATTTCAAAGAACAAATCAGCTTTTGCCACCCACTTGCAGTTTACATCAGTTAAACTATTTAGTGCTGTTGGGGCAAATGCCTCTAATATTTTGAACCCATTACTGTGTCCTTGTGGTGGGTAAGTGTAAATTTTTATTGCCTTGCTGAAACCTCAAAGCACCGTGATGATGCTGTATTTCAGTTTTGTCCCAGAGCCAACTTCTTGGTACAGGTGATGTTAGGTATTGCTCAGCATTTTACGATTTCTTGTGTTGTAAGACAAGACTATGTGAAGCTGTATCTGACAAATGCTCGAATGATGTGCTTGGTGGAGATCTCTACGTGATTCCACACTTGGCAAAGAAATCTTTTGAAATGTTTTTGTTTTGTTTTATTTGTCCTCTTAATCATCTTGTCAGTCCTTTGTCCAGTGGACAAGGCAAACAGTTTATGCGTTTCTCTGTGTTCTCTGTATTTGAAGATTGCTTAACAGCTCCTGGTTTTCCCCTCCCTAGATTAAGTAATTTGAGTTATTTCAGTTTACCATTATGTGTTATATCCTTGCTGTTCTTACTGCTCTCCCCTTATGCTCTCTTCAGTCATCCTTGTTTTTCTTAAAATACAGTACTGAAGATGGACAGTGTCTGCCTGGTATATTGTTGTCAAGGAGTATGAGAAGATTGCTTTGAAATGTCTTGTAAATTACTGTTCTTTGTTATTTATATCTGCCTTTTTCAGAGCAGGTGTTATTGTGCTGTAGCTGCAGCTCCTCCTGAGTCACTTTCATTTTCATGTTTGTGCAGTTGGATAGATCTGAATGTAGCTCTTCGCTTTCATTAAACTAAATTATATCCTGTGTATTCACATGCCTTCTCCAGTTTATCAAAGATCTTGGTAGTTTTGATCCTTTCGTGTAGTCGGCTTACAGCTTTGTATTGCCTGCAGGGTTCATAAAAATACAAAGTGTTAAGAGGAGAGATCCTTGCTGCGTGCCACAAAATTGATCCTTTCATATTGATAGTTGTGTGAACATAAAGGAAAACTGTCCACTGTTTCTTGTCACTAGACCACGTTTCTGTAGCAATTTTGAGAACAGAATGCAAGTGTCAGACTGTGTACGGGTCTTCTGAAAAAGCCTATCCTGTCACAGAAACAGTGGCTTGTTTGATTGTGGGGTGTTGTGGTGTGTGGGTTGGTTGGGTTTTTTTTAATTTATTAGCTTTCACCATCTTATTTTCTAGGTGGTTAAGACAGGAGTACCTAGCTAACTGTTTGGGTGTTTTTTTCCTGGAAATTGAAACTAGGCTAATGGTCTGTAACTCTTCTGTGTCATGCTTCTCTTGACACCCGTTTCTTGAAGATAGTATGCTTGTTCTCTTCCAGCTTTGAAGAATCTGGTTTGTGGTTTTGAATTTTCATTGATTCATTAAAGTTTTGTTTCTTTTGAGCGTACTGCCTTTGTACTCTAGGGTATGTGAGGATTATCATCATTAAGCCTATTAAGTTTAAGAAAAGTCACTTGTATTTTACACTGCTTCGTGTACAGTTAGACGTTGTCAGAGCCAGCCTAGCGCCTGATGTTGCTGAAAGAATGTCCTCCTTGCTGCTTTCCTCCTAGTTCCATGTTCTCATGCCAAGCTGTGGTGCTTCTAAAACTGGTGAGCTAGTTTATTTTGTAAATCCATCAGAAAACTTCACCTACTCCTGAGTGATTTGTTTTATTACTGCATTAGCAAATTATATTAGTTACTATGCCAGCTCAAGAATGACTACACATCAGCCCCATTCCATGATAGCAGGCAGTTTGCATCTTCAGGTAATAACTGTATTTTTCTCTTTTTATTTTTTTTTCTCCTCAGACTGAAGTAACTTATTCCATGTTGCTTATGTTAACTGTGGTGGGCACTAGGTACTCAGATAATATAAAGAATAACATAAGTGTTTTACAGGAAGAAATGCAATAGAAATAGTAGTTCATATTTGTATTGTGACTTTTCAAATGAGTGGTTGTCCTCCCTTCTTAAAGTTCTGCACAGGGACCTTTTTCATTCAAGTTCTCTGGAACTTTTAATATTATCTTTGATGTCCTCCTTGTTTAGGTCTTTAACTTCTATCTTTTGCAGAGAAGTTTTTGGTGTTTTCCTTCTATAATTTGTGATATTCTTCTTGAAAATGTTGTTTTTCTATTATTTGAGGGGAATTGATGAAGATACTCTTCTTTAAAGAAAATCTGAAATAATTGGTTAGTTTCACTTTCGTATCATTAAAGATTTGAACATTGTCTGTTTCCATGTCATGTTGTTATCCTGTGTTCTAGAAAGAATTTACATTAGAACTATGTGTCTCTTCAGTTGTTTCAGTAGCTTTCAGTAGAACTTCGCTTTAAGCTTTTTGAATATTTGAATAGTTATTAAAAAGCTTCAAAGGTTTTTAGCAACTGCTTGCTGTTATGTAAGTTCCCCAAAATATAACCTCTTTTCTTTTCATCATCTGGATGATGAAAAATTAAATGTTGTCTCTGTTAAATCATGTATATTGGCCCGTCTTTTTTTATTCAAATGATCTGTAAGATTATGTGTAAGGGACTTTTCTGATAGGTTATGTCTCCCTGTTGTCTTCCAAGCAAAAAAAAAAAGTTTTCACTTACTGATTACCATTGACCAAAGAATCTGTTCATATGGAATGGCATTAGAAATCTGCAACACATGCTCATTTGTTTTCCACTTACAAGAGTTATCTTTCTAGATTGATTCTTGCCAGTTTCAACCACTAATAAAAATGACAGTTGTATGTTGTTCTTTTTGGTCACATATTCTGTATTAAAAAACCCCAACCCAATCCTAAACAAAACCCAAAAGGTTTGTACTGGCAATTTGGACAGGATCTGAGATTGAACCTTGTTGTAGATCTTCCTGAGTTACAAGAGCATAGTAACTACTTTGCTTTCACAAGATCATTTTCCATGAAGGTATCTAGTTGATGCTATTCTTAAATTACTGTATTTAAATTCTTTATCAACCATTTCACTGGGTTTTATGTCACTGTATTCAGAATACATCATCTTGCTTTTAAAAATTTGTCCATCCATTGTATTATTTGAGGATTTCAGCTGAAAGGTAAAATACATGAAGTGATAAACTACTGTGGTAAAAGGACAGTGGTGGAACAATACTGCACTAAAAATCTTGGGTTTGCATTTCCAGAAGCTTCCAATTGGGAAATGGTATGTTTGTTGAAATTAAAGCTTTACAATTGTAATGGATCACCTTTGAGTAATGCTAGAACTGTCAAGGCATCTTATTCTGATACTAAAACCCTGATTTAAATAAATAAATAAATCACTAGCCAAGTAGATTTGCAAATATTTTTAACCTTGGAGCAATTTTGATGAATGTTTGTTCAGTTGTTGTTTCAGTATTGGTGCCCATTTGGAATTGAAAATATACATAAGCATTTAAGGAGTTGAAAAGAGTTGGCAAGGAGCAGAAAACATTTTGGGTGCCTAATTACAAAGTATACTACATTGCCTCTCTGTGACTCTTGTGTCTGGGATAATGGATTTAGAGGAATAACAGTGAATGTGAAACTGGATATTTTCAGTTCTAAGATGCAAATATGTAAATGCGTTGCTTGTGCACTTCTGTAGTTCAGTGGAAACCCACTATGCTCTCTGATCTCCCAGAATATTTTTATTGTTATTAAATATTTTTTGTTTGTTTTTGGTGATTTTTGTGGGGTGTTCTGTGTGGCTTTGTTGAAATTATGTTGGGTTCAGTGGGTTTGGACTTTTTTTTTTTTTTCTCTTCTTCCTTTGAGGGCTGCTTTTCCAGGATTCCTGGTTTGAAAGCTGAAAAACGCAAAGAAACCTAAACCTTTGAAACTCCACAGGAAAATGATAGAGAATAAATGACTGTATGAAAAATAGGAATTCAGTTGTGACTTGCCCCAGTTTACATTTTTAAAATTAAGCTCTTGGAATGCTTGGTTTCTCTGGACAGTTCTTACAGTGTGTTTCTTTTTCAAGCAGAAAATGGAAACCTCTTCAACATACAGTGTCTAAAATGTTTCCTCTGTAGGATGATAATGCTCAAAGATATTGTCAGAATTATATATATTTAAATTTAGTCTTCAGATTCTTTTAGACACAAAGAATTGGTGTTTTTTAGAATTACTTACATAAAACTGAGCAAGTGAAGTTACACTAAAAAATGACTTGATGCCATACTAGTCACAGAAGCAGGTAATTCTCAACTTCTACTAATTCTGAAGTCAGTGAAGGTTTTGCTGTCATAATTTTCCATTACCTTGATGCAAGAGAATGACACACTTCTTTTGTGTGGTCTTAGGTGACAATTAAATTTTAACCTCCATGAGAAGAAAGAAGTTAGTCTGTTGTATTTATTCAGTTATATTTATATTTATTTTAACTGTCCACTCTATTGTACTGAATTTAATTGATGATGGGTTTTTTTGTGTATGCATATTGGTTCAGATCGTGTTGACCACATGCTAGAACTGCATATCAGTGGTTTATTCTTTCATTCTGGGTTTAGATTGTTAGCTGTTTATTGGAGCAGATTTGTAACTTTCTAAAAACATAGTCATGCTGTCACCTGTAAAATTAAATTCTGGGAGATTACATTGTGGAAGGTGTATAATATTTGACTTGTGGTCAGTGCATGCGTTAATGTACAGAATACTTACGGAATTTTGGTGAATACATTTTTCATAATACCCAATCTAAACCTCCCAGGTGCAACTTGAGGTCATTTCCTCTTGTCTAGTCACTTGTTACTTGGGAGAATGGTAGTGGTAGCAGATGGGAACAAGGAAAAAGGCAGAAAAAATGGTTCCCTTTAATCAAGGATGTGGATGAAAAACAGCATCTTAATAGTCTGGCCTGGAATGTTAGAATACTAAGCTACTTATGCCAGTGGAAGAAACATCCTTTTGCCATGTTATGTTTATTGGTAAACTGTGAGTAACACATTGTGTCCAGGTGTAGCTTCAGAAAGTGGTTTTAGACTACTTTGGAATTGGTCTGTCCAGTAAGCCAGTAATGACAAGTGAGTGTCCTTTCCTGTGTCCCAGTGCTTTAGTTGTGTGCGCTCCTGCTTGCTTGCTTTGTGCCAGTGCAGATACAGATGAGGACTGAGCTGATGCAGATTGAACAGAAATGGGTATTTTCTGATATTCAGTCAGAAATCATTATTTGTTGGGAAGGGGGAGGGGAAGCTACAGGAACGGATGTCTAAGGATTTGGGGAATAGGGGATTGCTCTTTTCAAGTACGTCTGTGGCAGCCTGTCATTACATTAGCTTGGACATTTTGTAAAATCTTACTTTTAGTCCTTTCTTTTCCGGGGTGTGCATGATGGCTGAGATTATCTGAGGAAGAGTGGTTCTGCATTTCTAGAATGCATATGGTTACATCAATCTGTCTTCTAAGAAGGGCACAATCTTGTTCCATCTTTTATGATTTAGTGCTGTTTTCAGGAACTGCTGCTAATTCTTCTCTGCACTGCTATAATTACTAGGAATTTTAATGGTTGGAGTGAGGACCATAGCTGAGCAGTGCTTCATTAACTGTTTTCCATGCCCTTTCTCTTTTCTTGCTTTGGATGCAGAATGTCTAGACATGTAGTGCAAGAGCCTTACTTTGTACAGTCATCTCTCTACTCTTCTCTCTGTTCTGATCTGGTCATATTTCATCTAATAATACCACTGTGTGTTCAGCCTGTTAAATAGCAAATCAGAAGCTTAAGGAGGAAGTGATCCTCATCAGTCTCTGGCCTGAGTATTTTGTTGATGTAACACAACATGTTAGATTATTAAAAAAAACCCACAACCCTTATAACAATCTGTGTTTCTCTTCAAGTTCAAAATGAAAGGTTTTATGAATGTTATAGCACATATAGCTGTGTACAGGGAGCACAAGATGTGTTAGGACAGCACAGCAAAAATGAAGGAGTAACTGTCATTCCCTCTCTTCCTGTAATAACTCTTTACGAGCTGTGTGTTCACTGTGATAATTAGCTCCAGTTAATGTGCTCACATGGAGACCGTACCAGAGAGGATGATTAGCAGAGGAACTGTTTATAGAGTTTAATTAGTTGTAACTCAGGGTTCTGCATGATTGTTACAGGAATGGTAAAATGTCAGCTAGACTTTAGTAATCCAGGTAAGAATCCTTATTTATTAGTTATTGAGCAGAACTTATGTAAATAGCTCTTCACATTTGCTACTTTGGAATGTTATTTTCTTGAAAGGCAATAAATAATTATTACTCAATCTTACCTTCAGACTTTATCATATTTGATACATTCAGGCTTTAACATAAACGCAAGTTGTTATGTATCTTTAATAAGAACTTCTGTCTTTGATGAGTTCATAGTAATTGACTTCATAATCTTAAGTATACTGAAGACTGTAGGATTTACACCAATCTGAAAGCATACCGTTTTAATCATTAAAGGTGTTTAATCGGTGTTACTTTTGCTGTCATATTCTACTTGTAGGTAAAAAGAACATACTCTCATGGTACGTATAGAGCTGGCCCAATGAGACAGATCAGCCTGGTTGGAGCTGTTGATGAGGAAGTGGGGGATTACTTCCCTGAATTCCTTGATATGTTGGAAGAATCACCCTTCTTAAAAGTAAGGACAGAAGGGAATGGGTTGGGAGAAGGGGGACAATATACTGTCTAGTACTGTTATAATGAAGTGAGAGTATGTGATACTTGCTTAGATAATCAAGTGGTCTAATGAATGTTTTCACTGTGACAGATAAAGGCTGCCTTTAAAAAGTTTTAAAAATAACTTACTTCAAAACTGTGGCTTGTATTTCCCATTAGTGTACACTGCCATGGGGAACACTTTCTAGTTTAAAATTAGAGAGTCGTAAAGACAGTGATGATGGTCCCATTATGTGGGTACGTCCAGGAGAACAGATGATCCCTGTGGCTGACATGCCAAAGTCACCTTTCAAAAGGAAGAGGTATGTTGAATAATTTTTCTTGATGAATGCCTGGTTAGTATTCTTTCTCTACAAATTCATTTTATCCCAAATCTTTTAGTGGTTGATACTTAACATAATTTCTGGAAAAACCTCAAAATACAGTTTTAAATTGTTTGATTCTGTAAGGACATGGATAATTGTTTTAAAAATGCTTACTCTCTGGCCAAGGTGCTGGTCCTTTTTGGAGCTCCAGTAGGAATTTAAGGTGAAAACTGCAGAGAAATGTGAACAGACATACAATTACTGATGTATGCCCTGAGACTGCACTGAATACCCCTGTTCTTAAATGTGAGCGGATACTTAAAGACCTTAGGGGAGAACGGTGTCTGTCTCATCTGGAAGGTAACACCTCCAATGTTAAATGACATCTTTAAGCTTTGGTGTGGTACTTTGTGTGAGAACCAGTTTAAGAGTAGGGATGTCCTCTGCAGAACTTTAAAGACATAATTTCTCATGACACATAATGTTCAAAATTCAAACATAAAAAGGGAGTATACAAGAAGTGGAAGCAGGATCAATTGCTTCAGAAGTAGTATAGAGACACTGCCCAACCATGAAGGGGATGCAGTTAAAGCCAACAACCATCTGGAGTTGAATTTGGCTAGGGATATGAAGGGCAACAAGGACTTCTACAGGCATATGGACAGCCAAAGAAAGGTGTCTGCTCAATGGTGTAAACAGCCTGAAGACAAAGGACGTGGAAAAGGCCAAGATACTCGGTGCTTTCTTTGGCCTGGTCTTTACTGGTGAGATTTCATTTCAGGAATGCCAGGTCCCTGAGGCAGTAGGGATGTCTGGAGCAAGGACTACTTGCCTTCAGTGGATGATAATCAGGTGAAGGACATACAGATTAGACAGACACAAACCCATGGGACCTGCTTGAATGTACCCACAAGTACTGTGGTACAGTATTATTGCAACGCCACTCTTGGTTGTCTTTGAAAGGTCATGGCAATTGGCAAAAGTTGCTGAAGACTGGAGGAAGGCAAATGTCACTCAAATCATTTAGAAGAATAAAAAGCAGGACCTGGGGAACTGCAGGCCTGTCAGCCTCACCTTCATCCTGGGAAGGATGCCATTTCAAACCTGAGGGACAAAGTAATTGTTTGGAGTAGCTAGTATTTATGTACAGAGGGGAAATCATGCCTTATCTGCCTCATAGCATTCTACAACAAAATTACTGCCTCACAGGATAAGAGGAATGCCAGGGGTGTTGTTTATCTTCAGTTTAGCAAAGCTTTCCACACTAGATACTCAACTCCTGTAAACCCTAGTAGACAAACTAATGAAGGACAAATTGGACTGATGGACAGTGAAGTGGTTTAAGAATGGACTTAACTGTTGTGCTCAAAATGTTGTGATCATCACAAACTCCATCTGGAGGACAGTCACTACTGCAGGATCTCGGGCAGTGATGTCTTCTGCCAATACTGCTTAACATATTTGTTAATGACTGGGATGCTGAGGGTGTGCTCTGTCCCCTCAAGTTTGCATGTGACAGAAAACTGGACAGAGTGGTTGATGCACCACATGGTTGTGCTGCCAGTGAGAAGGACCCTGAGAAGCTCTAGAAATGGAGCAACTCAGTGGACTCAGGAAGTTAACATAGGGATCTGCAAAGCCCTGCACCTGAGAGGAAAAACCCCTTACACCAGTAGAGGCTGGGAACCAACTGGATGGACAAAAGCCCAACAGAGAAGA
>JAAGNO010028414.1:0-11711 GCA_033439905.1 Ceryle rudis | reverse complement strand
CCCTCTGCAGCATCTCCATGCCTTCCAGGAGATCAACAGTCCCCCCCAGCTTAGTGTCATCTGCAAACTTACTATATTTAGCCCCAGTATATATCACAGCAGCTGCCTCAGACCCCGCAGCAGTGCGGAGAGCAGCAGCGGCCTTCACAGAGGGCGGCGTGAGCCACGCCAGCATGGGCGGGCGCGCGGGCACAAGGGAATTGTCAAACAGCGGTCGGTTCCCTTCAGCCAGAGAGACAATTGTGGTCACAACATGGCCACAGCGAGGAAGAATGTGGGAACTCTGAGTGAGGTCCTGCACAAGCATGCGGCCGTGAGGGTCTGCGACTGCAGTGAATGCCTGAGCCTTGCACTGGTACTGGAGGAAGCTGGGGATGCCGCTTGCGTGTGGTGTGAGCAAAGAAATGATCTGCTCGGGCAGGTGGTTAAACTGAGAGGAGATGGACAACCACCAGAGAGTGCAAAAGCAAATTCAACTGGTGGAGCCACATGCTGAGGCAAGGACAGCAGGGAGAGGCTCTGCAAGAAGGGATCAATTCCCCCCCACTCTTGTCACCAGGCAGAAGGAGGAGTCCAGGGGGGAATGGAGATGGATCCCTCCTCAGAGAGGCAAGCAAAAACCCTCACGCCCCCACCCCCCCCAGTTACCCTTGGAAAATAGGGATGGGGCTTTAGAACTTGAGGGCCAAGAACTTGACGATGGAGATGAAGATTCATCCAATGAGTCACCCAGGGCTTGTCACTCACCCCCACGCTAACTTAGGACTTCTGCAGTTAAGAAGAAAAGGAGGGTAACTGTAGTGGGCCACTCTCTTCTGAGGGCAGCAGAGGGGCCCTTTGTCGACCAGAGCCGTCCCACAGGGCAGTCTGCTGCCTCCCTGGGGCTCGGGTTAGAGATGTGCAAAGGAAACTCTCTGGTCTGGTGCAGCCCTCTGATTATTACCCTTTGCTAGTCATCCAGCCTGGCAATGGCCAAAGTGCTGAGAGAAGTCCCAAGGCTGTTAAAAAGGACTTCAAGGCGCTGGGGTGACTGGTTGAAGGCTCAGGTGCGCAGGTGGTGTTTCCACCAATCCCTCAAGTGTCAGAGAAAATACTGAAAGAGGGTGGTGCCACCCTCTAAATTTTGGGTTCTTTGATCCTGAGGAGGTTTCTGTGGCACCGGGTCTGCTGGTGACAGATGGAGCCCATCTGTCTCAGAGGGGGAAAGGATCCTTGCACAGGAGCTGGTGGGGCTCATCGAGAGGGCTTTAAATCAGCCTCAAAGGGGAAGGGGTAAAACCCGGCTCACTAGAAATGAGCCTAAGGATGGTCTTCCGTCTGCTGTCCCACTTGAGGTTGGAACTGGAGACAAATGCGACAGGTTGCTAGCCATGGAAGTGGCTGGGGATGGTCAGCTTCCAAAAGGGAAAACTAATTGCTTGGCTCCCTCTCGGAAAGGCTTATACACCAGTGCACGGCCCGCGGGGAATCAGCAGGAGGAGCTGGAGATCTGGGTTGGGGTGCATGGCTGTGATAGAATCACAGTCACGGAGACATGGTGGGACAGCTCCCGTGACTGGAACGTGCTTGTGGACGGCTCTGTCCCTCTCAGGACAGACAGGCCAGCAAGGTGAGGTGGTGGAGTTGCTCTTTACATTAAAGAGCAACTGGAATGTCTTGAGTTCTGTCCAAGGGCAGATGAGGAGTGAGCTGAGAGTTTGTGGGTATGTATTAAGGGTCAGGCTGGCGTGGGTGATACTGGTGTAGGTGTCTGTTACAGGCCACCAGATCAGGACGAGGAGGGTGATGAGGCCTTCTATAGGCAGCCGAGAGCAGCCTCGCAATTCCAGGCCCTGGGTCTTATGGGGGATTTTAACTTCCCTGATATTTGCTGGAAGGCTCCTCAGCCAGCCATCCCCAGTCCAGGAGGTTCCTCCAGTGCATGGATGATACTTCCTGGTGCAAATGGTGGATGAACCAACTAGGAGAGGAGCGCTGCTGGATTTTATTCTCACTAACAAGGAGGCTCTAGATGAAGTGGTGAAGGTTGACGGCAGCCTTGGCAATCACCTCCCTGTTCCTGCAGCCACAGTGTTTCTAACACAAGCCAGGATGCCACTGGCCTCCTTGGCCACCTGCATGCGCTGTTGGCTCGTGTTCAGTCAGCTGTTGATCAACACCCCCAGGTCCTTTTCCAACTTGCAGCTTTCCAACCACACATCCCCCAGGCTGTGGCTTGCCATGGGGTGGTTATGACCCAAGTGCAGGACCCGGCACTTGGCCTTGTTGAACCCCATGCAGTCAGCCTTGGCCCACTGATCCAACCTGTCCAGGTCCCGCTGTAGAGCTTCCCTGCCCTCCAGCAGAGCCACACACCCACCCAGCCTGGTGTCATCTGCACATTTACTGAGGGCACACTGAGTACCCTCATCCAGAGAATTAATAAAGGTACTAAAGAGAACAGGCCCCAGCACTGAGCCCCAGGGAACACCGCTTGTGACCGGAGACTGGCCAGATTGAGCTCCGTTCACTGACACTCCTTCGGCCCAGCCACCCGGACAGTTTTTTATCCAGAGCAGAGTGTATATCTCCAAGCCTTGCACCACAAGTTTCTGAAGGAGAATGCTGTGGGACACAGTGTCAAAGGCTTTACTAAAGCCCAGGTGGACAATGTCCACAGCTCTGCCCTCATCCACTAGGCAGGTCACCTTGTTGTAGAAGTAGATCACTCTGCACCATTCAAGATAGACCTGATGACTGCACATCTTTGGAGCGGCTCCTGCTGTGGTGACTGTACTGCCAGCTGGTGACATGGTGCTGGCTCCTGTCACATGCAAAGGGACATCCAGGAGGCTCTAGCACATGGCTGCCTCAGGCAGGTTGGGTAGGCACTTGTGGGCTCAGGATTTTGGGATGGCCAAGAGCCCACAGGTCCTGAGCAGCCAATGGGACCTGGCGCTGAAATAAAACCACCATTCTCATGACAGCCAGTGCTACACTTAGAACCAGAGACAATTCAATCCAGTCACATTTTATTTGTAAAAGGGGAAAAAAAGTAAAGTCAAGAGGATTAAATATCACATATGGCACAGAGATTGTCTGGAAATACCAGCTTAGCTTCACTCTGAGCACTTAAGCTGCAAATATTAGCAAATGCAAATGCTAAGCAACCCTAAGCAACATTACACAGTGAAAGGCTAAATGGAAGCCAACATGATTAAATCAGTTTACAGAAGCTGATCAGAAATAAGGTAAATGTTCTTAAACTTGCTGAAGCTGCATCTACCTGAAGACAGTAAAATGACCCCAATGTAAATTCACTGGCAACAACTTAAGACAAACAGCAAAATTTGGCCCCTTGCTCCTCTATTTTGAGGAATGGCATCTGCACCTGTACATTCCTTTCTTCAAAGGCATCGGGAACAGGAATTTAATACTAGAAAATGTTGGACTGGTAGCCTGTCAAGTTCAGAGTGAGTATTCAAAGAAAATAAGCTGCTAGAAAAGTAAAGAAACTGCATCTGCCTCGGGTGAGGAGGAGCTTTGATGGATCCCCAGGCTCAATGATTGCTTTTGCAAACACTTGAAAAGGTTTGTCCTACCAGGACAAAAGTGCAAGTGAGTAGTAAGAAAGAGGACATGACATGTCCGGTGGACATAAATCAGGTATGAAACTTGAATTTTTCACTGCAGCCTGTCATCTGCTGCTTAGACTCGCCTTTGCTACCTCTAGCTTTCACTGGAAAACTAGAAGCAGCAAATACACCGGCTTTTAAAGAGGCCGTTGAGGATAAAGGAACTACAGACAAGTAGATCTACTGTGCAGTGTGGGCAGCTACTCACAAAAGCTGTAATAAATGGCAGAGCTGGTTGATGTATGGACAAATTATGTCACAGGGGAGACTGAATCCAACTTTTGTACAGGAAAATAACACCTCAGAAATACATTTTCTGGAAGAGGCAACAAGATACGGGTGTCAGGCATCCCCTCACAGGCTGGGAAGGGTCTTCATCCAAGCTTGCAGAGGACAAGCTGCCATAGGCTAAGGAGGAAGAGCTTCACTTGGAGAAGTAAGTGGCTGAGAAAAAAGGGAGGAGCTCATTGTGCCAACAGGTGTCTTGTAAAACTCCTCATGCATGTGCAGCAGGTGCCAAAGGTGGCAGATGCAGTGTTAGAAGAAGACTGGGGAGCAGGACAGGACACCATATAAGTCTAAGCTGTAGCCATACCTCCTCAGTTCAGGTCTGGTCACCAAGCCCCAGCAGGGACATGGCCTAAGCAGGGGAGGGAGAGAGAGGGTTGAGAGGCACAGCCAGGAGAGCAAGGACTCTAGGTAAAGATTTAAGACCTGGAACAGCATGAAGAGGATGAGTAGAGAAGATCGTCTCACATCATCAGCAAACACTGCAGACATTGGCTGTGAGTCTCCAAATGGCTCCTCATACATCAAAAGCTGGTCAAGCACCTCCCTTGCCCGTTGGGGATGTTGATCCCTCTTCTCTCTCCAGCAGTCAGTTGGGACCCTGGTATCTGGGCTGATCTCCACCGCACCAACCTGATTCTTGCCAGCCTGTCTCACCCGTGTGCTCCCACAGTGCCTGGCCAAGAAGATGCAGATGAAACCACTGCGACAAGCAAAAAGGGGGTGCAGAGATGAGCAATGGAGCTCTTCACTGCAGGATACCACCAACACTGAGAAGATGCATCACCCCAGGAAAGCCTTAGAAACATTCAGGGAAGAAATGTCCCATTTCATTGCATATACAATGACATTTGACCAGGTTTGCTGGGGGGCAAAAGGGGGCAGGTACAACCCTTCTTCCACCCTGTCCCTGCGTGCTTCTCCTCGCCCCTGTGTGTGCCTGTTGCTGAAGGCAGGGTGCTGGAGGAGGGGCTGCGTGGTCTGATGAGCATTGAAGGAGCAGCAGGTACAGGGACAGGCTTGATGGAGGCTGAGAGATCATGGGAGGCTGTGGTGGAGATCCCCCACCCGCTCTGCACAGAGGACACTTACACCCAGAAAAGATCTGAAATTGCAGCATCTGCTCTGGGGCATAGGGAGGACAGACGGACAAAAGATGGAGTGAGAAACGCCAGTGTCAGAGAGAAATGACCTCACTGCTGTCTGGAAGGGCAATGCCTGCACACAGCAGGGAGCAAATACATGGCTGGAGCATGGTGTGGAGACAGGACCCCCTGACACATGAAGCCCTTCGTGAAGGGCGCTGCTGGCAGGGGGTGTTTTCACCAGCATTGACACATGGACTGAAAACAAGCCTTGTGGCAGAGCTGTGTGAGAGCCTGGCAGGTGCTGAACTGTTTCAGTCTAAACTGCTGGGGACAACTTCTGCTGGAAATGCTGGGCTCCTTCCAAAGAGGGTAGAGATGACACTAGGTTGGGAAGTCCCAGTGAGATCTCTTGATCTGCTGCTACTGGGACATGTCCAGCTCTCGTGATCCTCAAGGTCAGGAGAGACAGTTTCCCAAATGTAGTTTCCTGGTGTGTGGGAGGAAGAAGGAGCATCTGGCAACATCTCAAGGTATTCAGCTGCTAGGACCTTCCAGTGGTACCTGCTACCGTCACACAGCATCAAGGCAGTTCTTGGGCTGAAACCAATGCCCAGATGACTGGTCAGGGATAGGAAGGGACGGGCAGGGTGGAAAGGCCAGCAGAGGGGATTTTGGAGGATCTTCCTTTTCCAGGAGAGGCACAAGCTGCTTCATACCCTGCCAGATCTCAGTGCCTGAGAGCGTTGCCTGAGCCCTGGAGATAAGCATACGTGAGGTAGCAGGGCTTCAATGGGGACACAGGTTACCCTGGACAGGTTGTGGATTGAGCTGCTGAACAGAGCAGGAAGGGGAGGATGGGAGAAGTGGGATTTCAGAAATATAAATTTAAAGGAAGACAGCCTCTGGAGACAGCGACTATACCACACCAGATAATCTGACCCCAGTGGGGGCTTTCTCTGTGCGGTGCCCAGAGGCAGACACCACACACAGCCCTGCACCAGCAACCTGGGCTTGGGTCCAGAGGATTCAGACACCCACCTTCCACCTTCTACCAGCCCCGCAGCACCATGAGGATGAGATGTCCCAAAGCTGAGTCTTGCCCCTGTCTTGGCCCAGCCTGCGCTAGCGGATGATCAGGACTCCAGGGAAGCAAAGGGCTGCAATTGTTGGATGGTGATGGTTGCAGCCCTCTAAACGCCAGCCTCAATTTCTTTGGCCAAATCCCATAGCCTTTCTCCACCCAGCCCTTTGTGTCCATGGGATTGCCGGCCTCACTGCACCCCTTGCCTCACATCCACCCATCCGTGGTCCTGCCCCATGGGAGGGACCCGGGAGGGAAAATCCTGGTAGGGTCCAAAAATGCCCTTACTTAGGTTAGCTCAGCCCAGCATTGCCCCTGGCTGTTCACCAGCCACAGACCCTGGGAGGACAATAGAAGGGACCACATGCTCAAGCACCTCAGGTTCTCCCCAGACAGCTACACCAGGCTCCGAGGTGAGTTTCTGTTTATTCGGCAAAAAGAAGGGACTAAGTGCTGGAGGAGCAGGAGATGTGTCAGAGACTTGACTGCTGATCTCAGAAGAAGGATGGTAGAGCAGCAGCCTGGAGCTTCAGAGCATGGGTCAAGACCCCATCACTCAGCAGGAGCGTCCACCAGGCAGCCTGCACCTCCTAGAAAACAGTCGGGAATGGTGGGTTGAGTATTTGAGGTGAGCAGGCCAACAGAGAGGGCCATGCAGGGCTCTCCATCAGTGCGTTCTCTTCAAGCTCTCCCTAGGTCTGTAGGGTGAGCCATAAGCAGCAATGGACTTCTAGCTAACCCCTACAACTGAATGTGTGTTGGTGTGGTGGGAAATTGTGTGCCAGGGTGGGCCGAGAACAAACATGTTTTGCACAGTGAGACACCAACCCAGCCTCTGGCCAGTTTTGTGACCCTAAAGTCCCTTTGGCAAGAGCCAGTGTCCCAGCCCTCACTTCTGGATGAGCTCTGCAGCTGTTTCTGCACTGAACTGGTGGTTTCAGTTCAAGTGCCTTTGCTCATGGCCAGGAGCTGCATGCCAGGGGTCCCCGCGGCAGGGCAGCTACAAAGGGAATGGTCCTACCTGGGTGCAAACTCCAGCACAGGTTCAAACAACTCAACCCCCAGAGTAATTTGAAGAGTTCATGGTGGCCCTTGCTGAGGCACCAAGGGGGGCAGTTTCCAGCTGAGGACACTGCAAACCCTGTGTTGCACCACAACGACTCACCTATGGTTCGTCAAGGCTGCATTCCTCTGTGGAAGTAAAGAGAAAGGCTGACTTCAGGGCTGTGGTTTGGCCAGTCACATTTAGCACACAAAACAGACAACCCAGGAATGAACTTGAGCAAGGTGAAAGCGACAATGTGCCAAGCCAGTGAGCCCCTTGATACCATCACTTTCTCCTGCCAGCTCAGACCAGAGAGTGGTGGCAGTGATGGGGTGAGCTGGGCCCTGCTAGCATGTCCTGGCTCCCTGTAGTGGGTGAGCCAGCCTGGTACGGTGCTGGGCAGTGCTCACCCTGTCTGGGCAGCATCTTGATCATCTCATCAGTGAAGCTCTTCTCCCTTGCAAACTTCTCGAACAGCTCTCTGACTCTGCGGCTCACCTCCTGAGTTCTGCCTGAAGGCAAAGACATGAGTTAGGTCCAGGCTGTGGCCTGTCCCTGCATCTCCTGGGCAGCTGGCAAGTGTGCCCAGGTAAGGACAGAATGTCTGACGGTCCCTGGGAGCAGTGGTGGAGGTCTTGGAGAGCAGTGATAGCCAGGCACAAGAGAAACCCCTTCCAGGGGACAAGACGAAGTGAATGTCATGACACCAGCACAGGGTCTTCTCTCTTGGTTCCCATTCCCACCATTTCTGTCCCCCTTGCAGCAGGACCCACTCTCATTACCCCATTTCACGGAGTGACTTACCCAAGGCCATGGACCCCCAGCACAGTGCAGAAGCCTGAGACCCAGCCTCTCCTGCCACCTGAAGTCACTGTCCCTTTCCCTGCTATGCAGGGGACATGCAGCAGCCCCATCCCCACTCCTGCACCCCTCCCAGGGTAGCAGGGCAGCAGTGAAGGGGGTCTCTCCCCGGGCCTTCTGAATCCTGGCCCCCTGGGACACTGCAACACCCCCAAGCCGGTCACCCCCCTCCAACCACCTCTGGCTACGCACTGTAGAGCCGCAGCATGTGCAGGGTCTTCCCGTCCTTCACTCTGGAGGCAAAGACAACTGCATATGTCTTGCCATCGGTATCCAGCACCTGCACCGTTGTTTTGCCTCTCTCTGTAAAAGGATGTGAAGGAAAGAAAAAAATAATGACCTCCTCCGGAGAACTCCCACACTGCCAAAGGGCTGCCAGAGTGTGAATCAGGGTGCCAGGGGCCAGACCACCCAGACCATCTTTCTTCTGTGTCTCCTCCTCCTGGTGCCTCCTCTTGTTAAGGCTCCCCTAAAGCCTGGGTGGGCCACAGATCACAGCAGAGCAGGGGGAAGTGAGTGTAGAAGGGTCTGGGGACAGACACTCCAGACAGCGGAGTAACCTGGACAGTGTCAGACTAGCACTTGAGCTGGGCTTGGAGGGAAACCGCTCTTGCTCCATCCCTTGGGAACATCCAGTCACAGACCCTTCACAGAATGAAAGTGCTTTTCCCCAAGGGTTTAAGCTTGGTCTGAATGTGTCTTGTCCCAGAGCAGCTTCCCAGAGGGAGGGGGCAAAGGGCTTTGCCACACTGGTGTGACACCAGCCCTAGCACTGACCAGCCTTGGGGTGCAGCTGGCAACTGGCTGCAGAGGGATGACCCACTCAGGGCCTCAGGAGATGCAAGCAGGCACCCCTGAGGGCCATGTCCAGGGACAAGCAGCTGCTTCAGGCAGGGACGATGGGAAGTGCCTCCCCCCCAGCTCACCAGCGCTGTAGTATTCACCCGGGTTGCCCGTTTGCCTGTAGATCCACTCCGATTTCTGACATCCCTTTGGGCTGCAAAACAGGGAAGGATCCTCCAGCTGGGGTGAAGTGACCCTCGCTTCCCCTACCCTGGGGATGCTGACTCTGGGGTTGCTGCTCCAAATGTGGGACTTGCTGTTTAGGGATGGGATAGTGCGGCCAGAGACAAGGGACACGGCTGCCACCCTTGGAGCAATGGGTGCCTGGGCTGGCTGGGCACAGCTCTGGCACCTGAGGATCACACTGTGGGTTCACACTGCTGTTCCCCTGCTCATGCTCTGAGCTCCTGGTACGAGGCTGGTCCTGCTGGGAAAGCCTTAATCCTAAGGTCCCTGATCATGCTGCTGCATCCCTGCTGGGAGCAGTGCAGTGTCTTAGTCTCCACAGTGGGGCTGCTCCTGGCTAGTGCTGCCCTGAGCATGTCTGGAGGAGAAGATGCCCACGATGCAGATCTCCCGAGCCCCTGTTTGAAACCATGGGGCTGGTGGTTCTGTCTCACCCCCTGCCCAGGTCTTTGGTGGGTGCTGGGTGGAGGCACCCAAGTGGAGACCCACTGGTGAAGGCCCAGGGAGTAGGCCAGTCAGTGAAGCCCATAGACAAAAGCATTTGGCACTTACCTGGGAATTGCAAAGGAGACCTTCAGGTCCCCCTCTCTCATGACCATGATGGTGGCCATTGCCATCTTCAGCTCGTCCTTCCTTCGGAGGAAGCTCTCAGAGTCAGAGGCCAGAGCAACGATGTGCCATTTCCCTGCAATCTGTCAGCAAGGGTGAGCTGTGAGTCCAGAGGACCTGGCAGGGGCTGTCCCCTCCTCAAGGAACAAGCCAGGACACCCTCAGGCCATGGGACACCTGCATCCCCTCCAGCACCATAATCCCCACTGGAGCACCTATGCTTGAGTTGGGTGACTGCCCAAACCTGGGTGTGACAGTGGAGCCGTTGGTAGCTGTGGAATCACCAACTGTTCCCAGTATGAAACCACCTCTCCAGTCCCCACCCTGGTGACCGGAGGCCACCTTCCCTTCCCCAGGATGGTGCCGATCACCTTGCTCTTGTCCAGCCCTGCAGTCCCAAGGTCCTCAGCCTCCACGCACAGCAAGCAGAGCAGGGCCAGCCCGAGGATCAGCTCCACAGTCCTCATCTTGTTGCAGCCTCCTCCAGCTTCACTAGTGGGATGGAGAACAGTGCCAGGGCTGCAGGCTTTATAGTGCTGTGCTCTGCTCAGCTCCACCCACTTGGGCGCTGCTGCGTGCCGAGCTGCACGGGTCACGCCACTGGCGTTGGCTTGGGCAAGGTGGTGGTTTCGAGGGGCTGAAGTCACCCTGGGGTAAACGGCCTCCTGTCTTGCAGGAGAAAGGAAGTGCCTGAAAGGCCCAGGGTGTTGAGGTGGGGTTGCAGGAACTGTTGCACCAGCACTCAAGTTTAGGATTTTCCTGATTTCTTCAGTCGCTTGTGAAAGAACAAAGAGAGCTTTTGTTTCCCACTGGCTGACAGAAGGCTGCCAGGAGGAGTGGGGAGGTCCTTCCTGGAATGGGTCACGGCAGCACCATCACCCAGTGACCCGGCACAAAGGGGCTCAGTGACCCATCCCTCTGTCCAGGCTGGCATCTGCCCTGAGGCTGCTGCTGGAATCAAGCCCAAATGCAGGTGCTTGCACCTCACCAGTGTGACCTGACCCGGTGGAGCTCACGCAGGCTTACCCACGTGCTCTGGGGTGCTCCACATCTGCGGAGAGGGAATGGGCCAGGCAGAAGAAGGGGTTCATGTGACTGTGGGAGTGTGCCCCCTCCTTCTCAGGATGTGAGGTGCCCTGTGCCCTGGCTCTGGCACGCTCCTGGGGTCACAGTCCCAGAAGGGTCTGTGCTGCTTCCTCCCAGCTCCACATCTGGCTGCACACCGAGGGACCCTGCGCTGCAGCAGAGGGAAAGGGGGGGACCAGCGGCTGCCTCTGCTCTGGAGGAGGTGGAAGGTGATGGGTGCTGCCCTTGGGGCTCATGGCAACATCATCTCAACTTGGCCAGTGGGCAGATGGGGGCACCAAGGCAGATAGGAGACAGGTGTGGGGGTCCCATTCCTGCCATGCCTGGGTAGCCATGGCACAGCCCCACTGCCACCTGCGTGGCCCTGGTTTGGGACTGAGCAGGGATCGGGCTGTCCTGGGGAAGAGCTACCTGCTGGGAGTCAGAACCCACAGGGCCAGGGCTGGGCACATGAACTGCTTAACCCCACCTGCCCAGAGCTGCTGCCCACCCCAGTGAGCTGCCCGAACCCATGTTGATCCCAGTTTGGTTGTCCCTGGCCTGCATCCCCCATGGCTGCCCCACTGCACCCTCTCCACCCTCTGCTCCCCAGCCTCCCCTTGCTGGGCACAGCAAACAATGCAGCAAAGGAGACCGCCCCAGCGGCCCTTGGGTGCTGAGAAGAAGGGTTGAATCCAGGACCACGGGGCTCAGGGTGCCTGGGGACGCTGGAAGCACCCCTGCTCCCACCAACAAAAGCACTGAGCTCTGGGGCAGCTTCTGCATCTATTTATTTAGGAGGGTGAGGTGTGGTCCTGGTGCGGGGCAGTGGGTCCAGCAGAACCCAGATGGGGAGGATGGGAAGGGGCACCACGGAGAGGCAACCAGAGCCTGGTTTTGACCAGGTCTGGAGGACACACGGCCCTGGTGTTGGTTCCTTCAGCTGCAGGGAGGCAGAACAGATGGATGAGTGGTTAGAGCAGGGGGAAAGCTCATGTGACTGCAGAGACCCAGGGCAGGTGGAGGGCTCC
>JAAGNO010028412.1:10874-26767 GCA_033439905.1 Ceryle rudis | reverse complement strand
CAATCCGCTTATCACCCAGCCTGTATTTGTGCTTGGGATTGTCCCGGCCCAGGTGCAGGATCTTGCACTTGGCCTTGTTGAACTTCATGAGGTTGACATGGACCCACCTTTCCAGCCTGTCCATATCCCTCTGGATGGCATCCCTTCCCTCTGCTTGTCATCTGCACCACGCAGCTTGGTGGTGTTGGCAGACTTTCTGTGGGTGCCTTGATCACGCTGTCCATGCCACCAACAAAGATGTTAAACACCACCAGTGCCAGTATCGATCCTTGAGAGACTCCACTTCTCACAGGTCTCCACTTGGACATTGAGCCATTGATTGTGACTCTTTGAGAGCTGCCATTTAGCCAAGTCCATCCATCAAATCCATGTCCTTGTGATTTGAAAACACCAGGTTGTTTTGCTGACTCTACAGCAAAGCCCCAGTCTTCTTACCTTGGAAACGAAGTACAAAAACTTCAGCATATGTGTGATGCAGGTCCCTCTCAGACCAACCCTCTGGTTAGTTCTTAATTTATTATGGTTGTTTGGGTTTTTTTTTTCTTATTGAGAGGAAGTCAAATAAATTGTGGTACTTTGGGTGGTGACAGGATATGTCTGGGAACGGTGAGCCCGTCGCTGCTGCAAACAGATCTCGGTGCTCATGGCTTGCTTTGTAGCCCCTCAGCAGAGTGGGATGAGCCGGGGCTTACGCTGTTGTGCTACAGAGTTGGGTGAATTCTAGGGCAGTGCTTGGGTAACAGATGTTAAGTGCAGGCTTTATATGAACAAGTGCAGAGAAGTTGTGTAAAGCTGGTATATTTAGAGTAGCTAAAGGTATCAATTTGTTGTGCATTGAGTTTTTAGGTTTTAGAGGTTCCTCCATCTTCCCCATCTGCTCTGATTACTTTCCAGTTTCTTCTGTTTAAAAACTGTAAATTACTGCAGTAAACTGGGGTTATCTTTATCTCTTGTTGATTTTACTCAATGGACCTGTGCCCTGATGAACCTCAGTACACCAAAGTGAAACGCAGTGCAGCTCCTTGGGTACCTAAGTGGAAGATGGATGTTTGGCAGAGCACAGCTTGATGCAGCTGTGACCCTGTGCCTCATCCTAGTCAGGCTGTGCCACAGGGGACAGCGTTAGCAGGGAACAAGGACAGAAGGGAAATGACCTTCTCTTTTTCCTCCTTCCCTCCCAGGAAAACCTGGGCCTCATGAAGTCTCTCTGAAAGCTAAAGCAGTTTAAAAACTCACCTAGTCAACCTACCACCCTTGCCAGAGAGCAGAAATATGGTCTTCATTTCAGTTAATTCTGGCTCAGGCACCAAAACCCTTTTGTATTTGGTCCTTAGGGTGACATTCCAGCTATTTATTTTAAAGATACAGGTTTAAAAAAACTCTGGCTAATGCCTTCTTGTGGGAAGTGCCTTCCATTTACAGGGGATACCAAGCCTGGAGAGTCCTCTGGCTCCACAGAGGACATTTATATTCAAATAGAAAGAAGCAGAGCTTTTTACTGAACCAAAAATCTCTGTCTGGTGTGTTCTCCAGCTGACTGCTGCAGGGTCTTATTTGCTGTAGTCTTGTGGCTCCCTGGCAGGGATCTCCACTGTCACATTTCATTGTACATTTTCTGTGAATACAGAGGCATCTGTGTTAATCTCTCATTTTCCAGGCAACTTGGTCTTCTCTTCCAACCTCTGACCACCTCCTTTTTCTAAATTTTTCCTAAGGTGGAAGGAAAATTTTGTAAAAATGAAGAGCGAACGTGTATAAGGGGGAGTGACCCGAGTTTTCAAGTCTTGAAAATTACTGTGAAAGGAAACCAAATGGGCTGATACCATTCCTTAGTCTGAATTTTAAGTTTTTTAATAGAAAGTCAGATGCAGCCCAGCCTGTGAGTGTCTGTGACTGTAGTAAATCAGGCAGGGAAAGAGGGAGTCTTGCATTTCTTTCATTAGCAGAACCTGTCACCTTCTGGTCAAATCCCAAATCCCACCAATTTAGAAAGGTAGCAGTTTATTTTTGCTCTTGAAGGCCTGCCTGCAGACTGATCCATCATGGAAGAAATTGCACTTTGTGGGTGGTGGGGGAGGGAACATTCCCATGTCTTTGATTTTTGTTTTTCACTTTTGAGAGCTATTTTTGTTCATGAATTTTTTTCATGTCCTTGAGCATCACTGTCATATCAGAAACTAACTTTTTAGAGTATCTTCCTTCTCCTGCCCTTTAATTAGAGGATGAGAGCTACCAAACATCATCCCACGAATATTTCAGTAGAACCAAGATATTCCTGATGTGTGTGTATATATGTTAAATAAATGGAAGGAAAAAAAAGGGATTTTTTTTTTTTTTTATAGCAATCATAGAATATTAATCGTAGGCTTTCAACTACTTCTGAGACTTCAGAATTCATTCTGAGGCAGGGAAGTAATTTTTTAATTCCCTTTAAATGGAACACTGAGGAGTGAAAAAAGCTGCATTGACTTGGTGTGGGGAATGGAGCCGCAACAACCCAGATCATCTTTCCTTGGGAGCTGCTGCTGTGTTGTGGTCTCAGGGAAGTCGTCAGTATTCAGTCAGATATCAGCTCTGTGTGAAACAAATGGAGCTGCCAGCCTTCTGTAGCATCTTGTAAAACCTTTCTCTCCCTCATAGTTGGTGAATGAAGAGAAATGGGGAGGAATTTCTGGAGTTGTCTGGCTTTCTGCTATGAGATTATGTGGAAATGCTTTTGCTAGGCTTTAGTTACCCATGAGTGGTTGTGCCTAGAACGTGTACTGAGAGAATGATGGAATGAATGATAGAATGATAGAATGTTCGGGGTTGGAAGGGACCTCTGAAGATCATTTGAGTCCAACCCCCCCACACCAGAGCAGGATCACCCAGGGCAGGTCACCAAGGAACAGATCCAAGTGGATTTGGAAAGTCACTAGAGAAGATAAATATATATATGGATATAGTTTAGCACTTCCACCCATCTCATGAAATATGTAAAACATTCTGGGACAACATATAAATGTTATCAGGACATACGCTTCTGGTTCCATTTATGCCTAATTACCGTTTTTGTGCCGCCTTCCCACAGCACCTACATCAGTCAGATTTTGGTCAGTGAGTCTGTGACTGAGTTTGAGAAAAATGCAAAAAAAAGCCAACAAGTAATAATTCGAAATCCTTAAACACAGCTACTCTTATGCTATTTTGTAGGTGTATATGAGCCTGCCCAATAAAATTTGGAGGACAAATTGTTGGCCTTGCAGTTAATTTTTATTGAGGTGCGATTGCCCTTGCAGCTCAGAGAGTTTTCCTGAATAAAAAGTCTGGTGAACTGTGCTTAGGCTTGTGCAGTCTCGTGAGCAGCTTTCAGGTTTGGGGTCTGTGTGTTTTTGGGGGTTTCCACCTCTTTGTTCTTTTTGTATCTGAACCTTTGGCAGCTTTCTGGAATTGTTCTCCGACCTGCTGTGAAGGTGTAGTGAAGCAGTGCTCTTGCCACTAATTCAGCAGAGATTGAGTGATAACTTTTAGTAAAGGTTAGAGACAGGGGCTGCGGATAGGTTCAGAGTCATCCACGCAGCCACGTGTGTCAGCCTGTGGTTCCTCCCCATTGTACATGTCTGTTTTTTACTCAGTGCTACCAAAGTTGGCTATTGCTCTTCAGGATTCTTCCAATTCACTTTTTCAGTTTTGCATGGTATGTTTTGGTTTGTTTTTTGTTGCGTAAGTAGAGTGACTGATGTTCCAGTGTAAATACTGCGGCCCTGGCAAAAGCCTCTCTCTCTCTCTCTCTCTCTCTCTCTCTCCATTATAAACACTATACAGGTGATTGTGTCTCTCTATAATGCAGAACTTTGACAAAGAAAACTCCAGGTAAATCCATCATCAAAGCACCTACCAGGCAGATTTTGCCCACCAGCATGATTTTGACAAAGTCTGCAGTGTACCTTAATATCCAGATTCTTCCTTCTCTTTGGTTACCACCCAACTTTTGCTGTTGTAGTGCAGTTTTCATAAGATTTCCCAAAGTTTGGTTTCAGGTGTAGCAAGATTTTTCTGGTTGGGTTGTGCAGCTGGATCTGAAATCTACACTGTGTTGGGCTTCAGCTACTTGTGCTGCTGGATCTCCAGTGTTTCCTTTGTTTTTATGGAAACTTGAAAACCTTCTCTAACTATGTATAATCTTTTGCTGAAGAAGCAGTTTTGTTCAGGTTTTTAATGACTACTTCCGCTTGCATAGGGTTGTTACCCCCTTAAAAAAGGGTTGTGGAAATAACGTTGAAGTTCGTGTGTTCTGTTTGTATGATCAGAAAATTGCATTGAGGTTTTTGCTGGATGCTAGGGTAGGGCACAGCAAAGATGCTGGACTGCCGTCCACTTTGCAAACTGCTGTTTCCAGTTATACTATGGAGAGGCCTCCCTTGGCCCAGCTGTTTGATACTGCCTCTGCCAGCAGTTAGTCTTGCACGCGAGCAGAACAGACTGTGAGCACTCCCTAACCCACTTCAGGCAAAATCAGCAAGCTCCCGTGAAGCTGCAAGTGGGAGACCTTTAAATGGGGATGGCAGTCTTAGTGCTGGTGTGGCTGCTCCTCCTCAGCCCTAGGCAGGAGGGATCCCTGGACTGATGACTGCTTTAACCCTCTCACTTGCATCCGCAAAGGGATCTGTTTGCACAGTGCAGCAGTATCTAAGCAGAAGTTTACACTGGTTTAAATGAATCCATTTAACACTAGTGCAGCAAAGGTGTTTTGGCAGAACTAGAGTGTTCCTGTGAGCCTGGATAACAGGTTAGTTTACAGAATGTTCACCTTTAATTGCCCAGTATTTCTCTCCTCTGCCTGGCGAGAGGGTAACACTTCGGGCTTTTATTTATGAGTGGATTTTTTGTCCACACATCCTGGTACACGCTCCCAAAGCTCAGGTAGCAGAGGTAGCAGGCTGCCAGTGGCCTCTCAGGAGGTGGTAACTCTTTCTTTGCTGGAAACAAGCTCGTTCATTCGTTCATGTGTGAAAATCTCAAATCATGGAAATTTCAATAGGAATGAAGACATGACAAGCAAAGTCTCTCAGGATAACCTGGCAAATTAAAATGGGGTAGAAAAAGACACCATCACCCAGACTGAAAAGGGTTTTATTTTAAAATAAGTTTCAAGTTTTATAGAACTTTAAGTTGGAAAATGGTTGGGTAGTCCACGATAACTGTGCTTTTTTATTTGTTGTTGTTGTGGGTGGGTTTTTTCTTTCTTTTTATTGATGAATCAAGGTTTGGTATTTTTTTCCTCCTACTGTTCTTTTTGGAGTAAGGATGTTTCTTTTCAGTTCAGCTGATACCACTTTAGCCCCCAAGATTGCCTTGAGGCTTTCATGTTTGTGTGCTCACAACAGTGGCAGGTTGGGACAAAGCAGTGCCATGACGGTTGATGAAGTGACATTGTGTTCTGGCTGTAGAATGACTGACAGGAGACTCTTGGTGATATTGCTGCTGATGTAGTTACTTGATCATGATTGTACTTAAGCAACTTACTAGCAGAACCATTGTACTAGACTTTACATAAGTATGTGGAAACAGACAGTTAAAGTGCATATATACACATGTGCATGTATACCCATTAATAAAAGTTAAGTTAATAAAAGATAAGAGGTCTGGTAAGAACACCTTGGAGTGAGATGATAGCTAGAGCCAGCACTAGTGAGGATGCTACTGCCTCATTCAGTCAGATCAACACCCAGTGTCAACTAGCATGATCTAAGTCTTAATGGACAAGTGTATATACTAGGTTTTTCTCTGATTAAACTGCCGGCCATCCTGCAGGAACAGCTTTCAAATCATGCTTTCCACAGCCAATAGGCTGGGTTTTCTTCCTTGATTTCTTTGCAGCTGGTGAGCCAAACCAGCATCACACCTGTCTGCCATTCATCTGCTGGCTTTGCTGGTGCCAGGCCAGCTGTGCAGCAGCAGTTGCCTTCTGTCTGGGGTGAGGACAGATTGCTAGTGCAGAGCCTCAGGAAGTAATTAGAAGGCGAATTTAATTTGGTCTTCAAGCATGGTGAGGTCCACGTAGCTCTCCCTCCTCCCGCCGAAAGAATCAGGGCTGGGGGAGGGAGGGGGAGGAAAGAAAATTATAGGAGGGAAAGAGGGGAAATGTAGGGAGGAGAGAATTGAGCTGCATCCTCACCATCTGTCCACTTGGACTCGTGCAGCTGCTCTGCCATTGACAGGTTGCAGTCTTTCCACCCAGAGCACACGGCCAAATGGCTCGCATCGTGAACATAAACCACTGAAGACTAATACGAGTAAATAGCCTGGTTAGAGTAAGTTGCACCCCGAGGCAGAGCCTCTAGTTGCTTGAAAACCTTCAATATCTTCTTCCTTTCTCTCATTTCTCCCTTCTTTCCACCCAAGTTTTTCCTGTATTTTGGGAGCCAAATAAAATTTCTGGACGCATGCTTTTTCTGGATCAAATTCCGTACCTCTGAATGCATCATGATCAGGTTTGGAACAGTAAAAGGTTATCTAGATGCAAAGGGAAAATGGCCAGGTAGAGCTACAGTGCAATTGCTCCTGTGCTTAAAATTAGTTACAGATGTACTTAAACGCTTCATGAGCTCAGGACCTCCATCTGCTACCTGGGGCTGCACAGTTTCTGACAGTGCCCACTCCAGGGGCACACATTCTTCTTTTAATTTGTGAAGGATACATATTTTGTATCTGTTGCTGTGGAAACGTGGCAAACAGGCAAACACGTATTTCAAGGTAACAAACACTCGAAACTCAACAGAACCCAAGGACGTAGTGTGCTTTTGTGAATTACTTTAGATATCTTTATTGAAATCTCAGTCAGGCACCCAAGAGGTATCTGAGAGGTTTGTTTAGTGCAAGGTGTGTGTGGAGTCTTCCTCTCCTCTCCTGTCCTCTCCTTGAGGCCCTGCAGTGGAGGGGGTCTCATAACAACCTGCTCCTGGTCCAGTATCTGTTGACATCAATAGAAAAATACCATGTATACCTAATATAGGGGACCTTATAAATGCTTACAAATATCTGAAGGGTGGAGGTCAAGAGGATGGGGCCAGTCTCTTTCCAGTGGTGCCCAGAGACAGGACAAGAGGTAACAGGCATGAACTGGAACACAAGAAGTTCCGCCTGAATATAAGGAAAAACTTTACTGTGAGGGTGACAGAGCCCTGAGTCAGGCTGCCCAGAGATGTTGTGGAGTCTCTTTCTCTAGAGACTTTTAAAACCCACCTGGACACATTTCCTGTGCAGCCTGCTCTAAGTGATCCTGCTTTGACAGAAGGTTTGGACTAGATTATCTCCAGAAGTCTCTTCCAACCCCTCCCATTCTGTGATACAAAAAAAATCCAGTACAACACTATTTTTGGTTTTCCTCTCCTGGTGTTACTAATGATCACAGAGATTTCTCCAGAGAATAGTCACTGGCAAGTGTCCCTTCCTGAGCCTGAAGGACCATTCAGGCAGTTAATCCCCAAGATTAGCTTGCACTTGAGTCATAATTGAGAAACTGAATATTGTTTAGAGGCTCAAAGTGTCTCTCATAACTGTTCAGAGATGTGATGATGGGATGACAGTTTTTTACATCCCTAGTTATTTGCACTGCAGGACTTTAAGTTCTTGATGGCAGGAACACAAAAAGATAGCTGAGTTGAATCCAGGTGCTTTTTTGTGATAGTCCTGTAATTGCTGCTTCTTCTGTTTACCTCTTCTTTTATGAAGTCAGTTTATTTCTCACAAAACCCTTCGCTACATGATGCCTACAGCACACCGTGACCTGATGTTGCTGCACACTTTATCTAGCCTCTGGCTGTTTTCAGTGGCTCAGGATTGATGGAGCCGTGGATTTGCTGACTTCTGTATAAATCCAAGCCCAACATTCACATCTCCCCAAACTTTGGCAACTGAGATTAGATACCTGGTCTGTCTTCTCCCAACAGTAGTTTATCCTGTGCTATCCAGACACATCATCCTCACTAGAGAAAAGTCAAAAACTTTTTATATCTTTTTCTCCTTTTTTTTGTCAAGGGGTTCAGACAGCAGTACCTTCCTTGAGTGTGGCAGCAGATGCAGATTATGGAGCTGTATTCTCACATTACAGTTTTTTCTTTAGAAGCTTTTAACTAAGCAGCTGCTGTCTTATGCATTGTCAGAAGCTGAGTCTGAGAGTGTAGTAGAAACGTCAGAGGAAATACAAGAAATTTCTGCCTTCAGCTATTTGATACCTTTCTTCAAAATCTGCAAGGCTGGTAGAGCAGAAAGGATCTTAGTATTACATCTGGCAGCTTCACCAGAACCTCACCTTCCTTGGCAGCATAACTGACGCCGCTGGATTTTGGAAAGAACAGTGTAACGCATCCCCTCTGCCAACTTTGCTTTGGTGGAGCTGGGGAAGGGGCAGAAAGGGTAGTAATGTTATTATAGTTTCTTAAAGTTGTCTTGACAGTCTTGGAAATCATCTGTAATGAGGTGAACATGAATTGCCTACTTAGTGTTCTTATTGTTCTCCTCCCCCATGTTACTAAATGTGAGTGGCACTTAGTTCTGCTTACAGTAGTCATGACTATAGAGTACTACCCATAGGTACTACCATGGGTAAGGATTGGACCCCCTGCAGTCATAGTGATCCTGGAAATGGAAATGGAGAATGATGCTATTTCACAGTCATTTGCCAAATCCCTGCCAGCCAACCAGGGCAGGACCTTGTGGGCACCTCTTATAAAACTCTACTACAGGTCCTGTGTGTATTTCCCTAAGGTGGTGCCAATGCTGGCATCGTTCAGCTTGGTTATCCCTACTGCAGCTGTAAGTAACCCCAGACAACAGAGAAATGGGAGTGGCTTTTGCTCTGGTACACACCTGAAAGGTGCTAAGCTAGAAGCTTGGTGATTTCTGTGGAGAAGTCCACATTAATGTTGGTGGGCTTTAAAGAAAGTCCAGAAAAGTCTACAGATGAGCAAAAAGAGCCAGATAAAGTTGTCAAGGGGCTTTGTGGGTTGTGACCTCATAATTCCTTTCTGCTATTCAGACTTTAAATTCTTGCTGTATTGGAAGTCACTTCTGGCTCCACTTAGCTATCAGATGCTTCTCTCCTGTTCCTTCTTCAAAGCTTGCTTGTCGCTGGCTGTGCCAGGAGCGGTGGATCAGCTGAGAAGAGTGCGATTTGGTTCTCTAAGGTGGTTATGAGTCTCAGTCGTCCAGGATCTATCAGTCTTAATCTTTCCGCAGAAGATTGTTGCTGTTCTTGATAGGAAGCTACTGTTCACAGCAAATGTTTTTCACGTAGGCTTCAGAAGCAGCGGCCTTAAATGTGGTCTGACCTCCTCTGCAAACAGAGGCTGAGCACTGGGCTCAGAGAGGAGCCAGAGTGAGGATGGCTGTGGGCAGGACCTCCCTGCAGTGCAGGAATGGCTTATAAATAGGAAGACAAATTGAAATGTTCCCTTTTTGGTTTTCCATCTCCTTCAGTTCTTGGGAATGAGGAAGGAGGCCAATAAGAAATGTTGACATTTTAGTCAAAAGCAAAGGCAGCTGAGGGGGAATGCTTTTATTTTTTTAAAATGTATTTTGAGAAGTGTTGCAGAGATAGTGCCAGGCTGTGGTGCAAAAAGACCTGCCCAGATTTGCTCATCTTTCAAATCCAGGGGTAAAGTGGTTGATTGACAGCCTCTGTCCTTGAGATTGCCTAACATGACTGAGCCAGCAGAGGAAACCCAGTGGGTGCTCAAGTGAAATGCTTCTCAGCTGCCCTCATTTGCACTCACTGCATCCTCTCCCAGTAAAACCCTTCAAATCCTGCTTCAAAAATTCATAAGTTAGAGTGCTTTCATGGAGGCAAAGGAAAGACCTTTCTGTGTTGTCCTGGAAGAGCCTGTGGAAAGTTCAAAAGGAACTTCTGGTGTTTAGCAATGCTGTGTTCACCCATCCAAGAACTCTTCTTTCTGAGTTACCTGAAGCTTTAATGTTTTATTGAAATCACTGTGGGATATTGACTTTCATTTGAGACTAGTAAATGGGCAGCCTGTAAAACCAAGGCACTAATATGTCAAATATGAATTTAGCTTTAAATTATGCACATTACAGATAGGATTTTCCAGTCCTATAATGCAAAACAGAGGCAGTGCAAAAAGTATTAACAATCTCAGTCTATCAAGACATTTCTGAATTTGAGGAGCACTGCTATAGAATTTTTTTTTTTTTTTGGTCTGTTTTAAATCATAGTCACGCCTTGAAAAATGTTACTGTTCTGTTACTGTGATTAAATTCACAGTCTGCTTTGCAGTGTGAAAATGCTGGCCGTGATGCGGTTGCATTTGCAAGCTTTGCTTGTGAAATGTTTTTACTCAGCTGAATACAAATCAAACTCGGGGTGCTACGAAATCCAGTTCAGAAGGTGCTCTCTGCAAACTGGAGCATCACCACCTACCTCTGTGCAAGCACGCTTGCAGAAATCTGTGTGCCACTGATGCCATGCCATCAGTTAGTCTTTACCTGTAATGTTGGGTCTGTGAGAAATGAAGAATGAGAGACATTTTAAATATGGATTATTGGAGTTTTGAGTGTGGAGAACAGTTTTAAGGAGAAGTTTTGAGTGTGGAGAAAGTCATAACCTGAGGTAAGAGGGGAGAATCTTCTGGTGCTTTTAGACTAGGTTAATACTGTAATTAGCCCCTTAAAGTTTGATTTCTTTAGTTCTGGTACGTTCTCGCTTTTTCTTTGTCTCCATGGAGTTAAATTTGATGCTTTTTAACAAAGAGCTTTCTATAACTTTTTCATCTGACTTTTTTTAAGAGTAACTGCAAGGATTTTTTCAGGAGAAATTATTGCCTTTAGGTTTCTATCTTCATAAATTTATGTCCTCTGAGATACAAAAGCAGATTAAGTGTCACTATTGCAGCAGAAAAGAAACTCAGCAGTACATGTAAGAGAAACAGACCGTCAGCAGAAAAATAATTCAGCTATGAGAAGTCAGCATTAAAAACAATATTATTATTTGTCTCAGGTACAGTGTTGCCCCAGGGAAAGTCAACAGGGGCTTTCCCATCCATTTCTGTAGCCAGAATACATTAGAATTCATCCTTTAGTTATAATATACATTTATAGTATGAGCTTTAATTCCATTAAAGTGAAGTATTTTTTTTAAGGAGAAAGATAAAGTCTAGAAGACACACTGACATCTTTTTATCTTTGGGGGGGGGATGTTTTATACCTGCAGATCTTTTACAGGTCTGAAAGAAGAGTGAACCAAAGTGCTTGGGAAGACCAGTATAACATAGGCCAGACCCCTTGGTTTTGCTTGTTGGGACCAGCTGTAGACTGGCTTGTTAAATGACTGGAAAGGCCAAGAGCACAAAAGCCCATTTGATTCTTAGACTGAAACAAGGCTTAGCTACCCCAAAGGAAAATCTACCTGTATGTAAGTCAAGGAATAAAGTCAAGAGTACAGGTGATACATTTTACAACAACGTCTTTTCACTTCATTCTTCGCATGCACTTTTGTCCATACTTCTGATTGATTGAAGCTTGCAAAACACTGGAGGTAGTGACCAAGCCTTTGCAACTTCCAGCCATTGATATGCTTCCTGGTCACTGCAGCCCAAAATTAAAGTCTTCCAGTAGAAAAAGGTCCATAATGGTGCTGCTGGGGATTTTCACATTACAGACTTTGATCACCTGCTAGGCTGAGAGTGGTTTAATTGCAATCACTCTTTCCAGCTAGTGTGCTGATGCTTGGCATGCACTTCTGTAGATGGCAGTCACTGAAATGATAGAGCTTATTGCCGGCCGCTCACAGCTGAATTGAAAGACATACGCAGTAGTAGCTGAAATGAGAGTCTATGTGACTGATTTCTTTGGCAGTAGTTGGCTGAGCAGTAGGTCTAAGTGGGGCAAGTGTGTCAGCTCCATTGAAATTCTGATTTACAGCAGCTCTCATTGTCAGTTCTGAGGAGGAGCTACATTCCATTCACTGAGCAAGTTCACGCTGTAGGAGAAATTAATTTCGCCAACACTCACATGTAAGTTAATTTTAAGGTAGAGTCACTTAGAAAAGGAGGGCAGTTATATTAATGCATTATTTATGATACATGACCCTGTGGTTTACCCCACATTTTTTAATGTTCTCTAGCATTTGTACAGCTAACATCTCTGCTGGAAGTAGCATTTTGGATCTAATAAAATTCTAAAATAGCTGTTTTCTCAAGCAGCATCTCCAGCCATGCTATTCCTCCTCTGCCTCACACCCAGAATACCTGGAAATTACACTCTTCTGCAGCTCAGAGCAGTTTGAGCTGGATTTGTGGCAGCTTTGGGGTCCAAATACCTCTGGAGTCATGTTTCTTTCCATGCTGGTCAGGAGTTCTCTAAAGCTACAACATAACAGCTATGTCTATAAAAGTATTTTGGGTCGTTTGTGCTGATTCTATCCAGAGACTTGTATTGCTGGTTTTGCTGCAATGAGGTGAAAGGATGGGTAAAGCAGTTCTGAAATTCTGCCGCTGGGAAATGCCTGGTTTAAGGCACAGTATCACTACATGATAACAGAAGGCTATTTGGATTCATCATTTGCTTTACCTACCAAAATAACAAACTGGTTTCTCAGCTGGTGCGAGGAATGTTCTGAATTCCAATATCCTGGAAGTTCTGTCCTAACAGTATCACGGGTTCGGTTTTTTTCAGACGTTCTCTTTTAAATTTTCCCGTGAACCTATAGTTTAAGCTATGCAGGGTATTAGACAAATACCTAGTAGCTCTCCGCAGATCATGCAGCACACTTCAGACCTTTTTCTCTCACCTCTTTAATGCTGCAGTACAGAGCTACTTGCTCTGTGTGTGCTCATGGATACTCTTCTTAGCCTCTTCAGTGGTTAAGTGTAGCTCCTAGTGCTGGTGTAAATGAGTCACTCCCCCTGCATAAAATAAAACAGGAAATGGAAAAGTGCAAGAGAAATGTTTGATATTGTCAGTGATGAGGTGGAATAGCACTGATTATTGCACTTATTTTACTTCTGTCTGTGTCATGTATGGGCTTATTAGTGCACTCTTGAGAAACAGTTGCTTGAACAGCAGTATTTACAGTACTACTCTTTGTTCATCTTTTGTTGCAGAGCTGCCTTTTTTGCAAGGGCTGACTTTTTCAACCAAATTGTATCACCTGTCAAGAATTTTCCTGTGACTCTTGGAAATCTGCTGCAGAATCTTCCCTATTTGCTATTCAGTCCTGTTTTCTTCTTCCTTCAGCAGGTAAGCACGTGTTTCTGCAACACTGTTTGCAACTGGAAAATGTTTCCAATTTCATACACCCGGAGAGTTCATTTTGCTGGACTCACAAGGGCTACCACATCTGTTCCAGAGTTTCCCTCAGAACCCACTGTATTTTCTGCCATAGAAAAAGATCTGAATAACAGTGCAGTACTTTGGGCTTTTTAACATCAGCTCATGTCAGTCTACATCCCTTAGCTTTAGTGCAGCTTAAAAAATGGTATGCATGAACTTTCAGCTGTGAGTCTATTTACAGCTGAATCAGGGTTGTGAGCAAGCAATACAGAAAATTGCTTGAATTTATACTCTCTGAGAGGAACCTCTAAATAACTTAATGTCCTTGGGGGGAAAAAAGCCCAGAAGCAGAGAGACAGGATGGGTGATGCAAAAGTATCATGCAACCTTGATCTGAATGCGCGGGTTCAGATTCTGTTCACCAAGATCATAGTCAGACAACCGCTGCAGAAATGGATTAAGCCGCCCCGGCTGACGGTGTACTGAAGCTTATAAGAAATTCTCAAATGAGCTATATATGATTGATGTATACGTGGGTGTGGCAAGAAGCCTCACCAAACAGCTGAGCACTAGTAGTATCTTCCACAGCTGCAGTTATTTCTGCAGAGGTGCTTGGTACAACCTTCTAGAGTTCCCTAATATCCAGTGTTAGAATTGGATCTGGGTTTGAGATTCAAGGTTTTTTGGGAAAGAGGAAATTTTTAGAGATTTCTTGAAATTGCTTTCAGTAAATGCTAGTCATAAATGGAGAGTGTGTATGGGGGTGCATGTACGCATTTATGTGAAAGGAAAGTACATGTGCTTAGTCTGTCTGATGATGTTCTGCTTTTCTTTTAACATTATCACTGCATGTAGTAGCTCTTATTTTTTCAAAGCAACTTAGATATTTTCTCAGAAAACAACTGCCAGTTTCCTCCTCCAAAAGACTTTACTTTTCTGAACATATTATTTTCTCTTAAATATTTATTCACTTTATCACTGTACTGCAGAATTTAACCTCTGCCATGGCCTCAACATTTTTTCCTGAATATTTTTTTTTCTCTCTTTTTTTTTTTTCTTTTTTTTTAAATAAGCAATGAGGTCTTTTCTAAATGGTTTGCTCTTCGAAACGTCTGTTTTGATTTACTTGCATGTGTATGAAGTGGTAATGGTGGCAATGCCTGTTCATGCTGCTTCATTGCAGTGCTAGCTGGATTTTGCTGCAGTGGTTACTTGGTTTCATCTCAGGCTGCAGGGGTAAATGGTCCCCTATAATCTGCAACTTCCTCCGAGGCCTTGCGCCATAATTAGTGCAAGGCTGTGACCTACACCAGAATTTAGCTTGGTCTGTAAATTTGGCATAGATGTTGAAAAGTAAGAGAACTCGGTTTCATAGAATCATAGAATGCCTTGGGTTGGGAGGGACCTCTAGAGGTCATCTAGTCCAGCCCCCTCTGCCATGAGCAGGGACATCTTCAACTAGAGCAGGTTGCTCAGAGCCTCATCAAACCTGACCCTAAATGTCTCTAGGGATGTGGTTTCCACCACCTCCCTGGGCAACCTGTTCCAATGTCCCACTACCCTCACAGTAAAGAACCTCTTTCTAAGGTCCAGTCTAAATCCTACCCTTCTCTAGTTTAAAACCATTGCCCCTCATCTCTAGCCAGAACCAGCAAATCGCATTTGCCTTTGTGTTGAGGCTGTCCAATGAAGGCTGCAGACTTTGTCCAGTTCTCTCAATCTTGCAATGCCTTTGGTCGGCAACAGACTCTACTAGAGAAATTCCTAATTTAACATTTCCCTACTTGAAATACCAATTGAGCTTGTAAGCCAAAGACATCTCCCAAAGATCTCTTTCTTCATCTAGGGTCAGAGCACATACTTGAGGAAGCGAAATGTTCATTAGTTGGATTATTTACACATGTATCATGATGAACCAGGCAATAAGAGATTGGGGACAACATTAATCTCATCTAATTTTAGATATTTACAGCTTGGAATGCCATATCCATGTCTGAACTACAGACATTATGTTCCTTTTATAGTTGGTGGAGAGAAAAGGCACATCCACTGCGTCACTTTTCTGACCAGGTTTAGCTGTCCTTTATAGGATACGATGAAGTGCACCCCGGATGTGCCTGACTTTCTCCAGCAACTACAGAATGAATTTTCCTGTACATTTTCCTGTCTGGATTTTCCCATACATCTCTACTTGTACACATCTCCTATGTCTCTCTCCCTCTGTCCATTACCCCATTTCCTAGTAGCTAGTGCTGAATGAGCTTAAAAATGACAAGTCCAGGCTAAAGTGACTGAACTTTATGCCAAGAGTGTCCTAATTGCACTTTCCAGTTCGGACCTCTCACTGTGGTCACGAGTGTCTCCTCTCTCTTCACAGCAATTATGGAGAATTTAATCAAAAGGGAGGAATTATTTCAAATGGTGTTCCCAGTTTTCTTCCTGTTACTTATCTACCATATTAGTAAAATACAGACAGTACTAAAGAGTAGGTAAAAACATATATAATATTCTCTATATTGATCCACCTAGCTAACTGCATGTAAAGTAATTATATAACAGCTGAAGTCTTACATTTAATAACTTTAATATTGCTATAAGTAAAGGAAGGTGGAAATGGTGTCCTTTTT
>JAAGNO010028412.1:0-10774 GCA_033439905.1 Ceryle rudis | reverse complement strand
CAACTTTCACAGAACTGAGCAGAGGAGGACAGGTCACCTCACTAAGGTTTGAATAATGTTCCAAAAGTTAAATAACGAAGATTACCAAAATAACGCCTTAGAAATAATATGCCAGGCACAAAACAGTCATGGTGTGGGCTTGAAAATTTACTTTAGAACTTGTGTTCTGCTTTTGAACTAAAATGGGACTGTTTCAGCACCTGCTGTTATGTGGATGTATATAGATAAATACAAGTGGGTCCTGGTCACATTTTCATTACACTTGTTAACTAGGACTTAACAAAGCATCTAATAATTTTAGATGCCTGTGATTTTTGGCCTTCTCATAGGGAAGAATTATTACACAGTATTAAGGATTCAGTCTTTAAAAAATTAAGGCTCCTCTACTTTTTTTTTTGTAACACTACTAGATACCAACAGTAGAGTTGGAAAACCTTTTGCCTTGAAAAAAATAATTCTTTGAAACATTTGAAAGAAGATTTTCTATTCAAAGAATAGGTAGGAAGCAATGCACTGCAGTAAATGAACAGTAAAAATTTATATTTTATTCCAGCAGAATAAATGTAGATGCGTTTACATTTCACGTGACATGCTAAATTCTTGTACTAAAACAAAGGAAACCCCAATGGAGTCAATGAAACAAAAACCTGGATTAAAAAAGCTGTTTATGCCAGTCTGAGTGAAAAGTTCAGTTCTGGATACTCTCCTTCCTCAGAGTAATCAAGTCTGAATCTAAAAGTTTCTGTTGGAGCCAATTTCTAAACCAGATGACTAATAAAAACAGTATCATGACAGGCACATATATACACGCCCATATCTCCTTTTTAACGTGTGAGGAATTAGCTAAGGGCCAGGATTGTTTTGCGTTTGATTTATGTATGAAGTGATTCAGTTTTCCTTTCCATGTCCTCCTCCCTTCTCCCAGTCTGGCCAAATCTTTGTGCTGTCTCCTAGTGCTGCATAGCCAGATATTGCAGAAAGGAAGATGAGATTTTTGGTGTTGGGGTTTTTTTTCTTTCCTTTTTTTCTTTATCAAAAACGTATTGTTTTGATTTTTTTTTCCCCTGTATTTATCAATCAAACAGCTTAAATATTCATGTAAGCAAGTGGCATCCAAAGTGCCCTTGTGCCTTTGACAATTACAGTGCCACAGAATATATTTTTGCATTTTTCTTTTTCTTTCAGTACACTTCACTGGTGATTCACTCCCTAGAAAGGATTCAACCCTTTTAGGACACAATTCACTGGTTTCATGACCTTTCATTTCTGCAGTAGAAATGGGTGAACTCACTTGGAATAAATATGAACCAAACCAAAACATTACACAGGACAAAACTGATTCTAAATCTGACCGTTCTGAGTCTTAGGGGAAGAAGAAGAGAAAGGAAGAGAAAAGACATTGTATCTGTCTTTTGACTAGTACCCTACAATTTATGAGCACCAAAGTGTCACAGCAGGGACTAAAGCTTTATGGATGCATGTCCTGGTGAAAAGCAGGTAAAACTGTAAGACTTGCCTTGCTATGGCCACTTTTCAGGTACACACCAGGAGCGTGGTGGGCGAGCCCTGGTGCAGCCACCTGGGAAAGCCCATATGCCCCGTCTGTTTTGAAGCTGTTAGTACTCCTTGCCACTCTGACCCACCTTGTCACTACTGCTAGCTGTGGTTATGGCTTAAAAGAGCAGGAACAAGAAAAGTAGCACTTAAATCCATAATGCTGTTTTGCCCTCCATTCGATGCCGGGGTGTGGAGAACAGCGCAAAAGTGCAAGACAAGGAGGTTCAATTTGCTTGACAGCATGTTCCTCACGAAGGATCTCCCACCAAGGAGGGCTACTGACCTTAGATATTTGTTCCTCTCTAAACAGGGGTTGATGTGACACTGCTCCTGTGAGCTGCCTGAGGGAACAGGAGATGAGGAAAGGGCCTGCCTGTCGTGTTTGCCCTGCTGCCGCTTTCATGCTATCTGGAAAACCAAAACACTTTTATAAAAATACCACCCATGATGGAACAGCAGTCAATTTATAAATGTTTGCAGGAGCTAAGCCATTTCAGTCAAGAGGCTGCTGGCCTAGCCCTCAGTCAATGGGGTCTCAGCAAGCCCCACTGGTGGCCATTTTCCCAAGGCCAGGGCAGCCACCCTGCAAAAGCTGCTGGTGTCCAGGCGAGGAGTGGGACAGGGACCATGGGGCTGAGCAGTCACTCACCTCTGTCCATCAGTAATGGAACCGCTTCCTTAGCAGTGTCCCCTCAGGTCAGGTGGTGGTGACATGCATCCTGCCCAAAGGAGGCCGTGACAGACCTCCTTTGACAGAGACCGTGAGGGTCTCTGTCAAAAAGTTGAAACCATGGTTAAAAGCATGCCTTCACAAGATGTTATGGTGCATTTTTTTATTGTGGGGTGGGGTTTTTTTGTGTTTTATATGACTGTTTTCAGGGTTTCCTCATGTGGGTAGGGGTGCTTTGTGCTGCTGCAGCAGCCCCGGCTCTACTGAGGGGGATACACAGGCCTAGCCCAGCCTGGCCACCCTCCCAGATGTCGTCTTCACCTTAGCTCTTCACCCCTTCAGGTATCATCAGGCTAAAACCTGGTATGTGTTTCAGATGGTCTTGAAATTAAAATAAATAAATAAATAGCAGGCTGACAATGGGTTTGTCAGTTTTTAAGAGCAGGCTCCAAAGGCTGCAGTTTTTCTGTGAGGCTGAGCATTGTCCATCCTCCTTGTGATCCTCCCCTCAGCGATCACCATCTCTCACTGTGAAAACGTCAAGTTGGTAAAGTTATAAACACCAAAGTATCTTAAAAGAAGTTGAGACAGAGCTTTGCATGTGGGGCTGACCACAGTCCAGGCTTCCCCACTCAGGAGAGGTTTTCAATTTATCTGTGTTTTCCAATGACATTCCCAAAATGAAGTATGCTCTGCGGGATGTGATTCAAGAGAGTGCTGGCTGCAAGCCTTGTGCTACCTGGCCTATGGCTTTCTGTATGAAGGAGCCATGCAGCCTGGAAACATGACCAAGGGCTTTTGGTACCAGAACTGCAGTGATCCAGCAGAGAATCTGGGAGTCTTGCTTGAAATCAGTCCTTCAACTTTTCTGCTTCAGAGTAAGGGAGCTCAGTCTGTGTGAGCAAATACTTTGCAATGAAAAGTTAATATAGCCTGAGTTTGGAGATCATTTGCAATGACTAAAGGAAGCCTGGTGAACAAGAAAGGTGGAGCAGCAGGACTCATCAGGAAGGAGACAGGAAAGGTATCACAAAGCTGCTGAGGATGCACAGACCTTCCAAATAACGCCCATTCTTCCACCACATCCCTCAGTAGCTTTTGAGGAGTCTGGTGTTTATGCTGACCTCAGGGAGGGAGGTTTACCTCAGCTAGTTATCTAGTTTTTGCTCCCTTGGAGGAGGAAAAAAAATAAAATGTTTTCTGGAAGGAAATGTCATGGACTTGGCCTTAATTCCTTGATAACAAGGCATTCTTTCCAGGTGATAATTCAAGTGGTGATGTCATGTAGGTATCTGATTGAAGGTTGAGACTGGTTAATGAGCTGGAGTGAAAGTGAAAGAGTTTTTCCAAACTCTGCTGTGGAGTCAGAAAAATTCCAGCACTCTGTCCTTTGAGATAAGTTATTTCCCAGAGCATCCTGAGGAAACACTGACATGATACATACTGGGATGTCATAGTGCTGGACCTGCTGACCTGGTGGAATGAAGAGTTAAAGGTACAAGCATAAAATAATTTGTGTGATGAAGGCCTTTTTCACCCTTGCTGTTTCCACTGCCCAATATCTCCATCTGCAGTGACTGTCTCAGCATGCGTTTATGAAAAGATGGCAAAAGGTCCCCATTTTTAAGTCCCTAATGAAAGCTCCACCATACTCAAGGCTACAAACTCCCAACTACACAGCTAGAGGTTGCAATTTTGGATTATCTTTAAAATTCCTCGGGTGTTTTTTCAGTTCAGTAAGATATCCTTGTGATGCCAAGGAAGAATGATAAATGTTCTGAAAGAACCCATTTGTGTCGAAGGCAAGGCTTTTGTGCCTTTTACAGGACTACAAGACTTGCTCCAGAGAGCTATAGTACCGTTTTGAGTAACAGCAGCGTGGTATCACCAGAATCAAAGATCCCCCCACCTTTGCAGAGCTGTTTCTTGCATTGCTCAGTACAGAACTGACCTCCCTGACTTATGCACAGGAGGTGGCAGTAATCTCAAGGTATGGTTCATGTTTCCAGCCATGCTCACATTCTCTTAGCGTATCACACGAGCAGTATCCTGGCTTTGAGAGTAATATCAGGATATCCCTCCTAACTAACAGCTGGCCACCAGTGCAGTTTATGAGAAACTCAGCTAGTTACTGAAGTGAATTCTTTATCTTGGTGACCTTCCAAGGCAATCAGAGCCTTCTTGGAAGACCTTGAATCAGAAATGTTTGGATATAAGAAAAATAGCACTGCGCAGCACACAGTTCTGATCTCTCAGGGTTCACAGATTTGGAAGGCGCTGTACCATATATAACTGTAGAAGACAGCACTGAGATACTGTAGCTGCTAGATCAAGGTCATGGTGTTCTGGGATCCAATTAAAGTTATGCAAGATAGGCAATTTAGGATAGAATTCTCAGAGCTCAGGAAGGAAAAAAGTCATATGCTTTATGAGCTCAGCTACTTTGTAAGATTAATTTGCCACTATCTCATGATCTTGTGATGAGAGCACAAAGTATTTTAAACATTTGATTTGCTTATTGATCAGAACTCTTGAGACCTTACTTTCTATATCATAGTTATAGGTTTGACTTCCATTTAACAGCATTGGAGTACATACTAGTTGCAATGGGCTGTGAATTCCATGAGTGGGCAACAGTGAAACCTGGAATAGGCACGTGACCACCTCTTTCCCTGGAGATGATGTGAATAGAAAAGGTGGTAATGCTGCAGGTCCTGTAATCAAGACCATTGATCCTTACCTCCTCCAACACAAGCATCATGGTCATTCAGATCACTGCGCTATCTTTAATTCCCAGAACCTATAAAGAGATAATGAGGAATGACACTACCAGCTAGGGGAATTGCCTTCCAATGGAAAGCTTGGTATTTTGGATGGGGGTGTAACAGGCTTATTCCTATCCTAATTCTCTAATTCCTATCTCCTGAAGGACAAGGATTTAGCTATCTACTGTATTTTAGGAACTACTTGTATTGTGATGCTCTGTAAACCAAAAATCTCTGCTGGCAAAGGGGACGGGGTTACGTGGATACTTTGAATTTCCTTACAGGTTTTCCTAGATTTGTGACCTGTGTTAGATGAGGCTCATGACTTGGGGCGTATTCTGAGCTCAGGGCCCTGTTTTGATAGCTGGAGCACAAACACCAGATGAAGAGTAAAGATCTCACAATTCAAAGAGGCAAGATGAAGACTTAGATCCGGCTGAAGAGTGGTTTGCAAACAGTGTGTGCTACTACCAGCATTTTGGTGTCCTTTATCTTTTTCCCTTCCATTTCCTTCATGTTTAAAAACTTTGCCTGAGGACACAGCAGCTAACCAAGAAAGACAAAAAAAGGAAGAGGGAACACAAGAACAGATGATGAAAGAGAAGCAGGAGGGGAGCAAGGAGGGGAGACATAGAAGCTCAGTCAGTGAACAGATAAGAAATGTCAACCAGCAGAAAACTGTAAAAAGAAACTAGACACGGATGGTTGCTGCAGTCTGGATTATCCTTTGCCTAGATGCTAGTCTCTCTTTCTGCTGGGAAAGTCTCCTAGGCATGTTCACGCTGCTCTGCCTCACGATGAGCAAAACTGGAAAGGGAAGGCCCAGGAGATTGGTCCTGATCCTCTGCAGCTTTGGCATGTGTTGAGGCATGCCCTAAGTTTTGTGGTGTGGCTTATGAAAAATGAAAGTACATTTGTCTAGGGAGATTTTTAACTCCTTTCTGCCGTAGATACACTCCACCTCTTTGTTCTTTGCTTCCAGAGTGCACCATTCGGAAGTGCCATAGGGATTTCTGCTCCCTTCTCCAAAAGAGGAAGGGAGCTAAAGTGAAGTAGTGGGCTTTTTTTCTTTTTCTTCCTTTTTTTTTTTTTTTATAATTAAAATTTATATTTCTTGAGTTGTTTTTTTTTATGGCAAAGCTCCAGTGAATAAAGCTGAGATAGCAAATTCTCATGCTGATTATATTCTCCCACTGGCACCAATATGACTGTGGTGTTAACCTGTCACTGCAGTAGCAGAATGGTGTAGCTGAAGACACGCTGACCCGTAGGAGTCACAGCATTGGCAGCTTTATTATGAATTTCATATATTGGTAATTTCTTAGTGTTCCAATTCATGAATGTTACTTTTTGCTTCCTGCCCACTCTCATCACGGTCAAAAAGAAACTCGTAAGAAGAGACTATGATGGTACTGTGAAAGTTAACATAGCATTATGTAAATAATCATAGGGGATTTTGTTTCTTTTGTAGCAAATCTCATTCACTTGAAATCAAGTGTATGCTTGGGAAGGTCCACCTGGAGGGCTTTTTTTTAACATTTTCTAGGGGCAGCAATGCAGTGTTTAAACCACAGCTCCCAGCAAGAGCGATGCTGGCATTACAGGCGTACTGGGTGGTAACTACAGAGTTCTCCTTGCTGATTATTTTAAAAGTCATGTTTGCTGTGAGGTCCTGGATCTGTATGACAATGTTGTCTCAAAATAACAGAATCAATCCTCGTGAGCTGTCAGTCTATATACCTGTACATTGTTTTAGGCCTCAAGATAGCAAGTTCAAATAAGCAAAATTCCCCTACACCTCCAGTGCTGTGGCAGCTCTAGGACTTGCCATGCAGTCACCTGCTGGATGCGGGTCCCACAGATGAAAGGTTTCTAGCAGAAACAGGCCTGTTTTTATGAGGAGATGTTGAAGGGGAAGGGAGGGAGCAGGACTTAGGGCTGGATATGCCTTCCACACAGTGGTGGTTGTGTGGCTTTGATTAAATCACTTAACCTTTGAGCCGTGGGTTTCATGTGAGTGAAATAGTGGTATTAGCAGTGTGTATGGCATGCTGAGATTAAATGAATTAACGTAACAGTACTTTACAGTCTCAGATCTGTAAATGTGCTGAGTGAAGTTGTTCTGTTTAAGAAGCTTGTAGTGCTCGTTTTGAGCCTATGGCCCCCACCAATCCCCCATCCTCCCTTCCTTCCAATTATTCTGGTCAGTGCTCTTATCCCCCTCCGTGGCCAATAGCAAGCAATCTTTGCCACTTAGCCTTTTGATCTTAAAGCAGTGCTGTATTGCGACAGCTCTCTTCAGTGGCTACAGAGGAATGGCCGCATCGCAAGCCCTGGCAAGGAGCTCTGTCTTCTGCATCGCCCTCTGGCCACCTGGGCCCAAGGAAATCCTGGCTACCCAGCCCCTGCAGCATCCCCTCGGTAGTGTGCTGGAACAGGAGGTAGAGGTCCTGGGATCTCTTGACATCTCTGTCACCTGCTCACAGGGTGGCCTGGGCAAGTTACATCACCTTTCTCTTTTTCAATCTTAACGCTGAAGTGAGGAGCGTATCTTTTACCTTCGTACCCAGGAGCTGCTCAGGCTAAATTAATGAATGCTGTGAAGTCAAGGATGTCCATGGATGCACAGCACAATGTAAATGTGAAGTATTACTCTGTAATTATGTGTGAAAGTAACCCTTGTTGAAAATCATTTATTTTATCATAAATCAGCATTTGATCAGGTGGAATCACAGGAAGGAGGTAGAGCTGTAGAGAAAGACTGTTATCTCAATCTGGAATTTTTCAGGAAACTGGAATGCTGCCTCTCCCGTGTGTTTTGTGCATGTGTCAACTGAATCTAGTTCTGATTACTGAGATTGATTGGGTGGCATAAAAATAGTCTGACTTCTATAGGTATAATATTTCAACATAGAGCTGGAAAGAAGTCCTTTTTTTTTCCTTTTCTAATCTCTTGGGATTTGGCATTTTATGAGGAAGCAAAGTACTGCTTTTTGCAGCATCGTCTGGCGTATCCAAGGCTGACACAGCAGCTCCTTGGGTCTAGTCAATTAGCTAGCTGAAGATTCTAGGAAAAAAAGCAGGCAAAACATTATTATGTAGCTGCTGACATACTGACATCATCAGGGTACAGTTTATTAAGTCTCCAGCACTGCCAAGGGATCAAAGAGTTAAAAATTCCAAGGGTTTAATCCAGTATAATAACATTTTGCAAGGCCTATGAAATTCACAGCAAGTGAGAAGCAAGAAAGCAACTGAGCTAGGTGGAAAATGCAATTAGATAGAATTATATTGCCAGAGGTTTATCTAACTAGTTGTTTCACTTACCAGGGTGGAGGTACATTTATCTGAGTCCTCAGTGGAAGCTCAGAACCAAGTTGTGCTGCCCTGCTCTCCTGGGCTGTTTTATCTGCAGAAATGCAGTGCCCTTCATCCGTTTTGAACAAAGCAGTGTTCTACTGTATCTATTTTTGGTCACTGATTTGTATGCTGTAGAAGCTGTCTCATTCCTTAGAATACAGCCATATATTGTTGTGTTTGTTTTCCTTTTGCTGCTGTGTGTATAGTGGATTGTTGTTCGTTCATTTGAAGGATTTAAACATCTGGAACAGACCAGGGATAGTGTTGTCTTTGTATTTAGGTTAGATGTGGAGCTGCAGGTCCCTTCCAAAGTGAAACGATACGTGCCATCTACTGGGATGCTCGTTTGTATATTTGAGGGGTTTTGTGTGGGAAGGACAATCGATACAATGCTAATCTGAGCAGCGGGATGAAACTGCTGCTAAAACTAGCACAAGGTAAAACTGGATTTATTCCCTTAGGTAGTTCTGCAACTGCTTCCCACAGAGGTAATAACAAGTATAAATTTTGGAAGTAAATATTCATATGCCCAAGCTTAGCTGAGTTTGGGCGAGTAGCGAGAGGAATCAGCTTTTACTAAAAGCTGTCAGGAGATGATGCACATAGGGTAGACCTCCTCATAGTGAGAAGTTCAGTTCTCCTGTAATGTAAGCTTTGCCATATTATTTGGGCACAAATAAATCCAGTTATAGCCTGAATCTAGACAACGGGTTATCACAGATGAAAAAAGTAGAAAGTGGGGGAAATAAAGAAAGGATAAATTCTATATTGCAGCCCCCTTCCAGAGAGTGGAAGGTTATTCTGCAAGGAACCCTCATAGCTTTTACCAGACTATTTGCAGACCAATGCCAGCAGAAGAGCAGTTCTTACTCTATGGCTTAGGCTATTGCAAACAGTTCCTTTTCTGAGAAAGCTAGTCGGTGTTTTGTTACATTACTGCCCAGCAGATGAGCCAGCCACTCCTGAATTTAAAACAGAACCCTGAGTGAGTGACAGCGAGCTAAGCATGGGCTGGAGTCTTGTAGGAGCATATCCCTCAGCCCCAGTGCTGCAGTCAGAGAGAGAAAGATTTTTCCTTTGAAGATAAGACACCTGGAGCTTTTGTAGCAATTTAGTGTGACCTGAGTTGTGCAGCTTTTATCCGTATTTAAAAAAAAAAAAAAGGCAGCGAAAGACAAAGCATCTGGCTCTTCTGTACCCCACCAAAAATTCCTCAGAATGCTAAAACCCAAACCACCCCCTTCACTCTGCAGTTGTGTTGCTTGCCAGTACCTTCCATCTTGTGGCTTATGTGACACTTTCAGCCAAAGCAGCCTCCTAGGGCTGTGCTGTATGCGTGCAGGAAAGAGGGAGTGCAGGAGCGTACGCGTGTATGTATATGTATGAGAGACGGAGTGAGAGCGTGAGCATGCAGTGTCGTAACGTGGCAGGGCACAGGCAGTTACGAAACTTTCCAATAAAGTCTCGCTGCGTCAGTATTGGTTGCTTGGTTTGTTTGGGTTTTTTTGGTTTTGTTTTTTTTTGTTGGTTTTTTTTTTTCTCTCCTGTCCGTTGCCCTCCAGTTTCGTTTCCATTTATGAGGCAGAGACAGAGAGAGGGAGAGGTTGAGAAATGCTAGCAGAACCCCCCCAAGCTGCTGGAGGAGCTGAGCAATTCCCGTGACAGGTGGAGCACGCCACCGCCGCGCTGAGCAACATTCCCGAGCTGTGGTGGCAGGGAACAGGGGGAGGGGAAGCCTTCGACCTCAGGGGTGGCTGCTTTTGTAAGAGGCCCTTTCAAAGTGCTGCAGCAGCAGCCAGAAGTTTGACTTTTTTATTTTTTGAAAGGACTGGAGAAATTATTAACCACAGTTGATGACGTCAAGAGTTGATCTGATTAAAGGTTTGTTTTCTTGCTGGCAGAGGTGTGCTCCGTAGAGACTGGTTCTCTCTTCTTTTTTTTTTTAAGTTTCTTTTTTGCACAGCAAACGGAGGGAACCGCTCGCGTTGCTGCTGCTGCTGCTGCTGCCACTGCTGCTGCTCCAGCTGCGTGTGTGTGTGTGTAAACAGGATGGTGTATCTGTAGCTGCCACGGGCAAACACACATTTGACCATGAGGACTCTTCGCAGGTTGAAGTTCATGAGTTCGCCCAGCCTCAGTGATCTGGGCAAGAGAGAGCAGGCAGCCTTGGATGAGCGGGGGACCCAGCAGCGACGGGCCTGCTCCAACGCCACCTGGAACAGGTAAGGTCTTGCACGACGTGCCGACTCCCCTGCCGCCTCTCTGTGCTCTCGCGGCCGTGATTAACGTGCGGGTAGCCGCTCCGTCAGCTCGCAGGCTCGGCTGCCTTGCTCCCAGCTTGGCAAGGTTACAGTACGTCAGGCTTCTGCGTTAGCATGTTACATGTACCCAAGTTCATGTTCACATAAAAGATGGGAGCCAC